>CABHPP010124917.1:19014-66358 GCA_902168425.1 Peromyscus attwateri | reverse complement strand
GGGGTCAAAGAGGATTCAGAACTCAACACACGGAGCAGCGACGTCGGTAAGTTCTCTTAAGTGTGCTGGTTGCTGGGGTTGATCTGCTTGTGTTTGCTTCGGTGTTCCTTCTTATGACAATTGTCGTTCTTCTGTGCTGTTTTTTATTGCACTGCCACGAGCCCGGCAAGGAGTGTCTTTGCTGTGCCTAAAGTGAGAGTAAGACCGTTGTAGATAAAGCGGCGTTTCCTTTTCTAGATGGGCGGTATCTGGAGCCCTGTGAGTAGGACACACGTACATAGGTGTGCATCATGGGGAATAGTCAGGGAGCAGGTCCAGGAGCTTGTGATATACATAGCCCGATTCAAGCCTTGCTTAAACAGCGGGGCCTAAAATTATCCTCGGGCACAATTCAGACTATAATTAAGGACATCGATAAAGTTGCTCCATGGTTTGCCGTGTTTGGGGACCTTAACTTTGGATGTTGGGAGAAGTTGGGAAAAGACCTAGAGAAGGCCAAGCAAGAAGACAGATTAGGCAAGGGCACTATGCCTCTGTGGAGACTAGTACATGCTTGCCTAAAGGAATGACGTAATGTAGAGATCATTAGAGAAGGAAGAAAAGCATTGATTAAACATCAGGACAGCCTATCAGAGTCAGATACCAAAGGAGAGAACACAAATAGGCCTAAGAAAAAGAAAGAAAAGAGTAAAGAAAAGGAAAATAAAGAAAATAAAATTAATAAGGAGGAAAAAGCAGAAGGAAAAAAGGATTCCTTGTATCCAGTATTAGAGGAGTTCGCAGAACTTGATCTTTCTGATGATGAGTTAGATCAAGATGAGGAGGAAGATCTGGAGGAAGCCACAGCTAAGTATGAGGAAGAAAGATATGGACGGCGGCGACCCCCTCCTCACAATGTTTCTGCTAGGGTGAATGTGGAACCAATAGCGCCTTCGGGACCACACCCACCCTCAGCACCGCCTTCGTATTTACAGATGGGCGGAGGTTGTCATTTTATCAGGAGAGACACCTGGGCGCGGTTAGCGTCAGCATTCCCAGTTTTTGAAGATCCACAAACTAATAACAGATATTATGATCCTGTGCCTTATAAGCAATTAAAGGATCTGGTAGAGGCCGCTAGAGCCTATGGAGTGACAGCCAGCTATACCTTAACTTTATTGACTAGACTCACCACACAGGCTATGACTCCAACAGATTGGTTTGAAATAGCCAGAGCATGTCTGTCGACGGGGCAATATCTTGACTTTAAGTCTATTGTCACAGACAGGGCCCAGGCACAAGCTAGAATCAACCTCCAGAACAATCGACCTCAATGGACAGCTGATATGCTGCTAGGACAAGGACAGTGGATAGTGAATCAGACAGCCTATCCTGTTGAGGTCTATCAGCAGATAAATGATATCTATGTTAAAGCTTGGAAATCATTACCAAATAAAGGGGAAGTATCAGGAAACTTAACTAAGATCATCCAAGGGCCTAACGAACCCTTTTCACACTTTGTAGCTAGAATGTTGGAGGCAGCGGGAAAGATATTTGGAGACGTGGAAACAGCTATGCCTCTAGTTCAACAGTTGGTGTATGAGCAGAGCACAAAAGAATGCAGAAGAGCTATTACCCCATGGAAAGGAAAGGGATTGGAGGCATGGTTGAAAGCCTGCCGGGAAATTGGAGGACCACTAAGTAATGCTGACCTAGGGGCAGCAGTCCTCGCAGCCACCCGTGCTGCTCAGTCAAAAAAGAACGAAGGATGTTTTAACTGCGGCCAAAAATAGATTTTGGCATAACTGCAGCAGTTACAGCAGCTATCTCTGTTGCTGCAGTTTCCGCCACTGTTGCTGGTATAGCCATGTCCACCACGGTGCAAACAGCCACCACCTTAAACAATTTGTCCGCGGTGGTGGCACAAGCCTTGGACACCCAGACCTCTTTGAATGCTCAGCTAAAGGGTGGCATCATGGTGCTCAATCAACGTATTGATCTGGTTCAAGAACAACTGGATATTCTTTGGCAGCTGGCCCAGCTGGGCTGTGAATGGAGGATGCCTGGTCTCTGTGTTACAAGTGTACAATTTGAAAATGGCTCTCGAGCAGCAAATCTGTCTAAACAATTGTCTAGCTATCTTATAGGAAACTGGTCTGGAGAGTTTGAAACTACCTTGGAGCAGCTGAGAGTGGCGATTGTCCAGATAATTCTACACGAGTGGACCTCAGCCTGGCAGAGGGACTGACATCCTGGATAACTTCTGCCCTTTCCCTGTTTAAAGAATGGGTGGGGGTGGGAATATTTTTGGCCTGCTGTCTTGGAGGATGTATACTTTGCCTGTGGTTGATCTGCCGTTTGCGAGCACGTACTCAGAAGGACAAGGCCTATATGACTCAAGCATTGGCCGCTTTGGAGTGTGGCTCCTCCCCCGCAATCTGGCTCTCTGCCTTAAAGAATCATCGGTAGATCCACATAGCCTCTGCACCCCTGGGACCAACTAGTCCATTGCACTTGGGAAGGTATGTGGATAAATTGACAGTTCACTCACCCTCGATCGGTCAACACATTATGAGGTGGGGACCTGATTGGGTGAAGGACTCAGAAAGGCACAGGATGCCAGGCTCGCACACTGCACTTGAAGCGTAGAACATTTTCTTCCTTCAAGGAGAGCAAGTTTGATTGCAAGTGGGTTGATGCCCTGAGCTCCCACCTCTGCGTAAAAGGGGTATCGGACAGGTCAAGCATCCTCTGGGTAGATGACACCTGTGTGGATGCCAGTACATAGTCCTCTGTTTCTTCTCAGCAGAGATCAGACCTATACTCTCTCCTGTTGCCTAATAAATAAAGTAGGGGGAGATGCAGGGAGCCACCATTCCAAGATGGCGCTGGCCCCTGGCAGCTCAGTAGTAAACAACTCCATATATGGTTATAATCTTGAGTCACTCGTGCCAAGGTCTGCGCATGCGCAGGTTACGTAGTCACAGCCTTATGTCCTCAGCCTATCCTGTGGCTCTCTGTGCTTGCATTCTGGCGGGATCCAATCATAGATTGACCCGTCCATTCAAATCCCCATATAAGCAGCCGCCTAGTAGTGCCCCGGGCCCCTCATCTCCAGATCTCCCTTAACCAAGAGGTGCTCCAATAAAGTGTGATCTGAGAAGGATCCTCGTGTGGTGGTCGTTCTTCCTCGCTGGTCGAGGTGCTCGCCGCAGCAGTCACCAACTCATTTTGAAAGGAAACATCAAGAGAGAATGACACATTCCATTCCAGTGTCCACAGAATAGAATACAGCACAGCAGGAGAAATGCCTAGGAATATAAAGAGACATGCAAACAGAATAACACTATTTAGTGTACATCAGCAGAATTTTATCAAAATTATTAACTTGAAGAAAGGATACACAATAAGGGTGTGGTGGTGCACAACTCTAATCCCAACCCTTGGGAGGCAGAGACAGATGAAATTTGTGATTTCCAAGCCTGCCTGGTTTATGGAGAGATTGCAAGGGCAGCCAAAGGTACAGAATGAGACCGTGTCTCTAACAATAAAAAAAACAGAAAGCACTCAGGCCTCACTAAAAATTTCTCCTTAGAGTTAAACATTCACGCCAGTTCTATATTTTTCTATTGAAGTGTAAGGCTAATAATTCCCAGGAAGCAAAGCATTTTTATTCCATTGCTGTCTGACAGATCAGAGAGTTCTCAAGAACATTAGTAAAGTAAATGCAGATCCTAAAACAGTAAAACAAACACCAAAAGGGAAGGAGTATACACAGATGGGCCAACAGATAAGATCACACATTTGAAAACAATATGAAAGTGTGAAAACATACACAAAGGTAGGGACAATATTACACATAGACAATTCAGTGATTCAGGGAATCACTATTAATTTCAGGAATGAATGCATTCTTGCTCTGAAAAATGACACCAATGCCAAAGTTCAAAAGTCATGACATGGGTAAAGTTCAGCACAAGAGCAAATGCCTGACAAGTACAAAAACCTTATTCAATCTGCCAAAAATATAAACATAAAAATATCAGGCAAGAAATATGGATTGGCAAGGAAAAGCAATTGCTTCTACTTTATCTTACATTATTTAAGAATGGAGTCTCTACTGTTGGTGATGGCATGCCTCCATGAGAAGGAAGGGGGCTGGTCACTTTCAACAAAACAAAGGAATGTGGTGAGACTATATTCCTCCAGAAAGGCTCCTCCTTCTAAGGAGAAGTCACCAATTGTGACTCTATGTCACAATTGTGATTGTAAGTCTCCAATGAAGGCTCACAACAAAGACAAATGCTCAAAGTCAGCACACTACCTGGAAGGTTTTTCTTTCAACCCTCAGCATTTTGATACAGGTCATGACAGGCTCAAGTCAAACCACGATGCAAAATGCATTTAGTCTGATTTCAAAGATCCCCATATTATGTGATAGTCCCAATACTGTTTGAATGTACACAGGTGAAAAGGACTGTTTAAATGCTCTTTGTATGGCAGAACCTCTTACAGGAGCGGTATCCATTGTTGTTTTTTGTTGTTGTTGTTGTTGTTTTATTTTTACTTTTTTTTCAGCTTTCTCAGGATGTATGTGGAAATTCCATGCCCCACATTGAAACACCAAATATACCAGGCATTTTTAGGGGCCACCAGCAAGCTCCCAAACCATGGCATAGAGACTTATTATTAGTTATGGATGCTTGGCCTAGCTTAGGTCATCTCTGGCTAGCTCTTTCAACTTAAATTAACCTGTTTCTCTTTATCTGCCTTATGCCCAAGGGCTTTCTACCTTTCATTCTTTCTGTATATCTTTCCTGCTGTCTCCATGTCTGGCTGGTGGCTGCCAGGCTCCTGGCCCTGGGTGTGTCCCTCTCTTTCTCCCTCATTCTCTCCCTTCTTCCTCCCTCTCTTTCTTCTGGAGCATAGATTTCTGCTCCTGTTTATTCTCTCTGCCCACTAGCCCTGTGCATCCCTCTTCAGCCTAGCTAGTGGCCATTCAGCTTTTTATTAGACCACTCAGGTGCCTTAGGCAGGCAAAGTGAAACAGCAACACATCTCTTCATAATTAAACAAATGCAGGATAAACAAATGTAACACATCCTTACATCATTAAACAAATGCAGCAGATACAAATATAACATCTTCACATAAGATAATATTCTGCATTATAAACAAAGGTAACAAATTTGTCCAGTTAAGATAATATTTGATAGCATATTACTCTTTCATTTAGCCTTACTTGATTTCCCAGGGCATGTGGAGAATACAGAGATAATATAACAAAATACTACATAACCTGTCTTACTGACTCTTCCCTTGCTGTGAAGCACTATGACCAAGGCAACTCTTTTTGTTTGTTTGTTTTTGGTTTACCAGACAGGGTTTCTCTATGTAACAGACCTGGCTGTTCTAGGAACTCACTCTGTAGACCAGGCAGGCCTCAGACTCACAGATCTGCCTGCCTCTGCATCTCAAGTGCTGGGATTAATAGCAAGCAACACTACCACTGATTTAAACATTTTTAATGAATTAAACCCAAAAGTCTTCAGTCCAGCAAACATGGATCACAGCCCAGACCAGACTCAATTGGGAGAAAATGGGGCCAAGCAACATCTTGTGTTTGGGGACTGAGGAGAAGGTGAAAGACCTGGGTGACAACAACTGGCTTCGACAGTTACAGTCAGTTGGTGAAACATGTGGATGGATTCAGCTGTCTCTGATTGGGGTCATGGAATTCTTTGCTCTGTTCCCTAGCTGCATAGGGCCTACCTGCCTAGGACACAGGGACCATCTCCTCCTACATACATGCAAACTTAATTAAAAGAGGCTTTTTAAGGAAAGGGTGTAACCACGCACTTTTAATCATGGAGAACTTGGGGACCCCACTGGGAACTTGCCTAATGGAAAATGGGCTTCCTTAACAGGGGGCAGGACTAACCTTGAGTAGAAAGCAACTGTGTGTCTATTATGTCAATATTATATTATGACAATGCAGAATTGGAGCTACAGATACAGCAAAATTTCAATTCAAGTCTAACAATTTATGCTACAAAGTAAATTGCATGAGAAACAAAAATAATGAGAAAATGTCATCATAAATGAAAAATTGATCAACACACGACTGAATCAATAGTACATAAACACTGTGACAACATCTGACTTCTAGCTTTGAATGAAATTGTAATAAAGACTGCAATGAACTGGGTGGTGGTGGGGGCACACACCTTTAAACGAAGCACTTGGTTTTTGAGGCCAGCCTGGTCTACAGAGTGAGTTCCAGGACAGCCTGGGCTACACAGAGAAAACCTATCTCGGGGAAAAAAAAGACTGTACTGTCTGGGAAAGAATAAAGAGATCAACAGAACATGAAAGCATACTTAAAAATAAAAACACAATAAATATAAATTCAATTTTACAACATGAGGCCAGAAATCACAGTAAGTCTGGCCTTACTGACACAGGTAAATGAACCACCCTGGCATCTACATGCAAATGTGTTAATGACACAGACTTTCTGCCTGCACAGGATTAACTGCTGATGGATCTACACCTGAAGGTTCAGTGTCAATTGCAGAACTTCTAGAAGACACTAGAGTGACCAGGGCTCTGAGAGTTAGCAAATCTGCCTTCCCTGGCTACAGTTTTTACTGAATGAAATGAAAAAATGATCACCATGATCACCATGCCTTGAATGGTGACTAGGATATTTCCGCACAAAGGCTCACACTCCCCCACGCTCTGTGTAGGCACAAAACCCAGCAATAAATCGCTCAGAGGTCCCGATTCTGCCTGGGAGTTGCAGAGACCTCAAGGGACCAAAGGGAATCGCTCCAGACACCACGTCCTGATGCCATGTCCACAGCCCCACGGGGACACCACACTGGCTCCTGCCCCTTCTCCCCATGTGTGATGGTGGCCTCTCACTCACCATGGCGAATTCCGTGATCACTTGCTCTCCTCCTGTCAGCCAGTCACAGCTCAGCACACAGACCAGGAAATCCACCTTTAACCACTTAGCCACAGACTAAGCTTCAGGGCGGACTGGAAGTGCCCACCCCATTCTGATTGGCAGTCCATCTGGAGGTCCTGACTGGCTACTGAGGCCTGAGTGATCTAAACAGCTCCCTTAGGGACAGTGCTGTGAAGCAAGGGAGCCCAATGATTGGCAGTCCTGGCTTTCACCCCAAGCACAGAACTGCCCCAGACCTGCAGAGATTGACATTGATGCAGAACTTGGGGCTGGACTGCAAAGTCTTCCCTGAACTATTCCTGCCCTCAGGAGGACTCTTTTCTGGGGAATTAGGTTTTGCTATGAACTGAGAAAGGACAAAGGAAACCTGCCATTTTCTGGACTAGCAATACCTCAGGCATGCTGTAGAAAACGTGCTATGATATTCACTTTTGTAAAAAAAAATTGTGATAAAACAACACCTATACACTAATATGCACTCTCTTAAACTGTTATTCAGTAGAAAAGGCCCATCAATATAAATACAGGATTTACAGAAGTATAAACCCTGCAGGATGAGAGTGAGCTTTTTACTATCTATATTTACTAGAGAGCCTCAATACTCTAATGACTAAATTATATATAATTTATGTATTTATTTAATTAATAATAAATATATAAATATATTTTAATTATTTAAATAGTAAATATATATATATATATGTTATTGCCCATTTGACATAGGAGTCTACTGTGGTTTATTGTGCCCCCCAATATATTGTGCACCCTAATAAATTTGTCTAGGGTCAGAAAACAGAACAGCCACTAGATAGACATAGAGGCCAGAAAATGAGAGCACACACCCCTTTAATCCTAGCATTCCAGAGGCAGAGGTCCATCCAGATATCTGTGAGTTCAAAGCCACACTGGAAAGAGCCAGGCATGGTGACACATGCCTTTAATCCCAGGAAGTGATGGCAGGAAGCAGAAAGGTATATAAGGCATGAAGACCAGGAACTAGAGTCATTTTTAAGCTTTTAGCTTTCAGCAGCAGTTCAACTGAGATCCATTCGAATACGGACTCAGAAGCTTTCAGTCTGAGGACACAAGATCAGCTGAGGAATTGGCGAGGTAAGGTTGGATGTGGCTTGTTCTGTTTCTCTGATCTTTCAGCGTTCACCCCAATACTTATCTCCGGCTTTGTTTTTATTAATAAGACCTTTTAAGATTCATGTTACAGTCTACAGATGTAGGGCCCTGGCTCCCCATATTTGAGTAAACTGTTTGCCTGCTTGCCGACCTTGACCAGATGTCCTCCCTATGCCAATTCCCTGCCAGTATCCACCCTCCTGAATGCTTAAGGGAAGTTCCTTGTCTGTGTATCCTGCATATTGGGCGTTAACAGCTTAGATGCAAGAATGTAGAACATTCAGTAGCGAACTTCTGCCCTCTGAGGTTCTCCCATTGTGCTGTAAGACTGTATTTAAGGTTTCCTCTCTCTTTTAAAAAACGGCATTTGGCATTCTGCTGAGGTGAATGACCTGCTGTCTTTTATCTCTGTTTTTTGATCCACAGCCCTTCCCTCGGACATAGTGAATGGGTGGTGGTAGCACGGGTGTTATCGCTACATACAGATTTGTTTTCTCTTACTTCTGCATCTTTAGTGAAAATAAGTAAAGCAAATTAAGAATACTTATTTTTACATCATGCTTCTATTGTTTCATTTTCTTATCAGGGTCTCTACAGCCCTGACTGGACAGGAACTTTATCTGCTGTCCAGACTAGCCTAAAAATCATAAAGAAAAATTTGCCTCTGCTGTGGAGTGCTAAGATTACAGGTCTGCTCCACTCTGCATGAATTCTTGTAATTCTGCACAGTTACTAATGAAATAAACAGTAGCTGTTAAGATTCAGCCTCAGATCCTGTCAGTCTGCTTCCCTCACCAACTCCACACCTTCACTTTTGGATATGTACCTGGACAGAGCTGTACTCTGGCAATAAAGTCCCTGTCAAAGAGTTTCTATAAAGGGGAGAGAGAGAATTTTCTGTTGGACAAATGTGGTGGTATTGTGTTCCCCAAAATATTGTGCACCCTAATAAACTTATCTGGGATCAGAGACAGAACAGCCACAATAAAAAACATAGAAGATAGGCAGTGGTAGCACACGCCTTTAATCCTAGTATTCCAAAGGCAGAAATCTATCTGTTCAAGGATACAGGCAAGCATGGTGACTCACGCCTTCAATCCCAGAAATTGAGCCTTTAATCCCAGGGAGTGATGGTAGAAAGGAAAGATATATAAGGCGTGAAGACCAGAAACTAGAAGCATGTGGCTGGTTAAGCTTTCAGGCTTTCAAGCAGCGCATTTCAGCTGAGAGCCATTCCGATATGAGGACACAGAGGCTTCCCATCTGAGGAAACAATATTAGCAGAGAAGTTGGCCAGGTGAGATTAGCTGTGGCTTGTTCTGTCTCTCTGATCTTCCAGTGTTCACCCCAATACCTGCCTCAGGTATGATTTTATTAATAAGACTCTTTAAGATTCATGCTACAGACACAAAGACTGAATCGTTTCTAGACCTTTAGACTTACTGGACAGCCATGGACCTCTGGGACTTGTCCTTTCACAGGATCTGACTGAAATTCAGATCTCTTCTCCTGATCTTTTAGTTAATGCTTAAATGAATGCGTAATTTCATGGTATATGAACTAATGGAGCAAATTTCATAATTTTGAACTGTGTCAAGAGGTGTGCTTGAATGAGAAAAAGAATAAAAAGAAAAGGACATGACTGCTCCTAAGTATGGTGGAGGAGAAAGTTTATTGTAGTTGTGTTGAAGAGCATAGTCAGAAGCAAGGATATCTGAGTGAGTCTAGAGTGGATAAGAACAGACTGAGCTGGGTCATGTGGAGGGAGTGGGAGGGGAAGGGAAGAGATGGGAACCAGGTGGAGCAGTCAGGAGGCCAAACATACAAAAGAGACAGGTGACCAAAATGTCTAAAGTACATATGGAAGAGACTCTGGGGGAAGGATAGCCCAGCCCCTGGGCAAAGAGTTCAGGATAGTGGGTTCAGTATGCCAGCCATACCCTGTAACAGGTAGAGACTGAAGGATTCTGGGAGAAACTGGTGACCAAATCCAGATTTGCTATGATAAATAGTCACCTCAGCTATTTGTCCCAAGCTTGAAACTTAACATCCCAGCCTTTTGTTGATAGAAAATCAGGCAGCAGTTAGAGCAGTCTCCAGCATTTGATTTCTTAGAAATCTGTTGGAAGAGACACATATTAGCAACAGAAGATAAAGCTGAGGAGGTTAGGGGGAAATTTGTTTCTTAGGGGTCCATTTGAAACCTTTAGGTCCACAGTCCTTGTCACTCTGGGAGGGGAGTCCCAAGTCCAGCTAAAGGGGAAGATTCCACCCTCAGGAATAGTCAGGTGGGGAAGCAGGCTGTTGATTGACAAGAGTATATATCTGGAGTCCATTTGACATGTGAGAGGTGGATGGAAGTAGATGACCTGAAGCTTACAAGACTTTTTTAAGTTATAAAAAGAGGTACAAGTTTTAGATATGTTAGCATTACTACTGTTTGTAATCTGTACTGAAATCCACATTGTAGGAAGAGCAGTAGACTCATTCCCTTGTGTCATGGTAAATGCTTGGGGACCCAAAAATGATTCTGGGTTAAAAGCATGAACACTATTTAAGGTGATCTCACAGAGGACAGAAACATTCTGTGGAGCAGAAGGGCAATAGCTCACTTGATCTTGATTTTAAATATGAAAAAAATCAGGGCCTCTTCTCTCCATCCAGAATATTGGATGTATATAGATTATTCTGGTGTTTTAGCTCAATAAGAAGAACTTTTATGTCTGTACCTCAAAAACGACTAAATGAACTTTAAAATCTCGAGCTTGTGATGCTGACAATAGAAGCAAAGGTATCCCAGAGCTACATTAATAGCTTATCAGAACTGCATTGATTAATAAGATTTGGAGCTTTGACATCTTAACATAAATGTAGCATGGTGAGAGACAGAAATTTGAAGCATTATTCATTCTTTTTATATCCCTTAAATCAATATCTTATCACAATTTAAACTCTGACATCCTCACACCTTACATAAACTTGCATCTATACAACTCAAAACCCCTATTCTTAGACCTTAAAACATTTCAAAGATCCTCAAAGCTTAAGCTTTAAATGTTACACCTTTTTCTATCAAAACATTCACAATAGGGCTGGAGAGATGGCTCAGAGGTTAAGAACACTGCTTGTTCTTCCAAAGGTCCTGAGTTCAGTTCCCAGCAACCCCATGGTGGCTCACAACCATCTGTAATGAGATCTGGTGCCCTCTTCTGGCCTGCAGGGATATGTGCAGACAGAACACTGTATACATAATAAATAAATAAATCTTAAAAAAAAAAACCATTCACAATAAGACAGAGGTCATTGTAACACAATTATCCTTTAAAGAAATAGTAAAAAGTTATACTGAAGTATGTTTTGTGAGTTTCTCTCCTTTGAAGTCTGATAACAGGGTAAATGGTGACTAGACTCATTAGTAACTCCAGGAAAGTGAGGCCTGTGGGCACATTTTTACATACAAGAGAACTGAGAAGGAAGCTGAAGTCTTGGCAAAGCAGTTGGGTGCTTGCTGCTGATAAAGTTAGCTAGTCAATATGCTCAGAGATTTGAGAAGGATACATTATAACTGGAAATATAATCTAAATTGTCTATGTATCAATTAAAATGAGAGTGACCCATTACCTATACAGGTTACCATAGACTGCAGTGTAGTCGGAAGATTTCTCCAGTCCCGCCTAGCCTTCAGTCCCACAGCCACTTATAAAATAATTACTCAGAGGCTTACATTAATTACAAACTGTATGGCCATGATCTATGACTCAATTTTCTTGCTAGCTAGCTCTTATAACTGAACTCAGCCCATTTCTATTAATCTATAGGTCGCCACTGTTCAGTGGCTTTACCTGTATGCTATTACATGCTGCTCCCTGGACAGCAGGATGCCTCCTCCGCCTCTGCCTTTCTTCTTCCTGTCTCTTTCCTTGATTTCTTGCCTGCCTCTAAGCTGCCTTGCCATAGGCCAAACAGCTTTATTTATCAACAAATCAGAACAACACATATTCACAACATATAGAAAGATATCCCACAGAACTGCAGAGGTCTCCACAGTTTCAGTGGGGACATTAGTTTTAGGTCTTCAGCTGTCATACAAGACAGCATAGGTGTAGCAAGAGCCCACAAATGTACATATGTCAATTTATTAAGGACTGCAATGGGAATACAGACTCGCTAATACAAAGAGAAGTAGATGCACTGCTGATCCGCTGCTGATCCAGGTGTCAATCTATTCAAGGCCACTGGGAACCAACTGCAAGCCATTCTCCACCACCTGACACAGTCTTGATTACCCAAGAATATGAATGACAACTCTCCCTCAGCTCCTAAGTCGTCCCATATGCAGACAAAGCCACGGCCTATGTCTTGTGGCCCAAATCATTGGCTAAACGGAATGAATTCCCACAATACATAGGACTTTGGCTGCCAGACCCAATTCTGAAATTTTGTTCTATGGAGGAGCAACTTGGGGGAGTGACATTATTTTTACTAGGCAAAGTATGGCAATGAATCCAACATTATTCAGTTTGAGCAGAGCCCTGACAGCAGGTTAGGTATAGGGCAGTTTTCCCAGTGGTTAGTTGCTGTGGGATGGTCTTTCTGTATGCTGTAAATATATATTGCTCTTGTTGCTTGATAAATAAAGCTATTTTGTCCAAATGCCAGGCAGAATAAGGTTAGGCATTGCATTCAAGCTATGTACTGGATGAGGAAGGGTGGGGTCAGGACAGAACCTGCAAATATACAGTGATGGATAGAAATGGGTTAATTTAAATGTAAGAGCTAGCTAATAATATGTCTGAGCCATCAGCCAAATGTTTATCATTAATATAAGCCTCTGAGTGGTTATTTGGGAACAGGCAGGTGGGAAAGATTTGTCCATTAACAGTGCTATCACAATCCAGACAGTGTTGCCCTGTGCTATCTATATTCTTTGTATACCGTAATGGTTCCCTCTATGTTGGGGCAATTCTACCTGCAATAGGGAGCTTAAACTTTTTTATTATTATTATTATTATTATTTTTTAGTTTTTTAAGACAGGGTTTCTCTGTGTAGTTTTGGTGCCTGTCCTGGAACTCACTCTGTAGACCAGGCTGGCCTCAAGAACTTACACATTTTAAATGCCATATTCTGCAGATCTCTGAAGCATTTGAGAACCACCTGTCTATTCGATATGTCTGAATAGACAAACTTTGCTTGCTTCTTGTCACTTGTTGTAGGATTAACTTTGAAAATATATACAAGGAGCTAAAGAAGGCTTATTCTTATAATTAATTACATAAGTGCTTAGAATGACTATAAGTATATTTCTGAGCATATTAAAGAATTCTATCATTTAAAAGGTGACTAACCATTAACTTGTATTTCTTAATTATCTAAAAGTTACAATAAGTTAGGAACTTTCATAAGACTAGCACTTTACATTTCAATTGTATTTAAGGTGACTGACTATTAACTGGCATTTCTTAATCATCCTTAACAGTTTACAATAAGTGAGTAAGGTTCCTAAGAGTAGGAATATATGTTCCATCCCTGTTAGGTTTTTGCCTTAAAAATGTTTTTGTATTGGGGATCTTTTATTTTATTTATTTATTTATTTATTTATTTATTGGTTTTACGAGACAGGGTTTCTCTGTGTAGCTTTGCACCTTTCCTGGAACTCACTTGGTAGCCCAGGCTGGCCTCAAACTCACAGAGATCTGCCTGGCTCTGCCTCCCGAGTGCTGGGATTAAAGGAGTGCACCACCACCACCTGGTGGGGCTCTTTTAGTATCAAAATAAAACTTTTATGCCTCAGTATAGTCCATAGAGAGACTGGCAACTTCACTGATCCTTTAATAGTGTACCATGAATGAAAATGGGTGCAGTAAAGAAGCCAAAATACACATTCTGAGTGTGAAAAGGTATTTTCATGTCTAGTTTCTTCAGTTCTTTACATATTTTGGAGATCAGCCCTCTTTCAGATGTGGAATTGGTGAAGATCTTTTACCATTCTATAAGCTGCTGTTTTGTCTCACTGACAGTGTCCTTTACCTTACAGAAGCTTTTGAGTTTCAGGGAGTCCCATTTATTAGGGACTTTGCAGATCTCATTGTCTGTGCAACTAGTGTTGTAATCAGGTAGTAGCCTCCTGTGCCAATGCATTCAAAGCTACTTCCCACTTTCTCTTCTATTAGATTGGTTGTTACTGGATTTATGTTGAGGTGTTTTATCCACATGGTCATGAATTTTCCCAGGAATACATAAGGATCACCTCAGCTAAGGCCCTTTTCAATAGTATAGAGGGTGCCTGAACTAGCCATCTACTGTGATCAGATTGTTGACTACCCTAATTGTCATCAGAGAGCCTTTATGCAGTAACTGATGGAACAGATGCAGAGATCCACAGGCAATCACTAGGACAAGTTCCAGAAATCCTCCAGAAGAAAGGGAGGAGGGATTGTATGAGCCAGGAGGGTCATGGTCATGTTGGAGAAACCTACAGAGACTGCTGACCTGAGCTGGTAGGAGCTTATAAAGTCTGGACCAACAATTAGGGAGCCTTTTTGGGATCAACCTAGGTCCTCTGCATGTGTATGATAGATGTGTAGTTTGGAGTATTTGTAAGGCTCCTAGCAATGAGATCAGGACCTGTCTCTGGTGCTTAGTTGGCTTTGGGAACCTATTCCATATATTGAATTACCTCAACCAGCCATAATCAGTGGAAGGAGCTCTGACCTGCCTCAACTTGATGTACTATGTTTTCTTCAAGACCATTGATGTCTTGTCCCTTTCTGAATGAAGACAGAGGAGAAGTGGATGGGAAAAGGGGTAGATTGGAGGTGGGGGGAGGTAATGGGAGGAGGGCATGGAGGAAAAACTATAGTTAATATGTAAAATAAATTTAAAAAATTAAATAAAATTTTAAATATTGAAAGTCAATATAATGGTTCCATACAAACATACATTTATGGAATTATCAAGTTTGATAATTAATACATGTAGCTACTTATAAAAAAACGAGAGAGGACTAATGTGAAAGAAAAAGAAAGTTGCAGAAGGGTTGTGAATGTAGAAAAGTTATAGCAGGAGGAAACATTTGGAATGAGTTACTTGAGCCTGGAGTCTACTTAACAGAAAGTTGGAATGGATGAAACATTAGTTATTTGGAGACAGGAATGGAAAGGAGAAAAGAAGTGGAAAAAAGGCTCAATGTGCTGCTTCACCTCAGTTTCCTTACTATAAAATAAATAAATAAATCAATAATTCAATCAATCAATCAATAGATAAATAAATAAATAAAATCTTATTGAAGCATGACAGTAATACTGAACCACTGACACCTCCATCTCACGAAAACACTAGCAGGAGAAACCTGTAGAGGAGGAAAGCCAGGAGCAGCTCTGACTGTTCCTGGAAAAGGGCGGCACCTGTGACATTTCTTAGTGCTAATGTGTTCTCTGTTTATTATTATATCTTCTTTTAAACTTGAGAAGCAACAGCAAATCTCCAAATTATTTTAGATTAGAATGGATTTTTGTACACAGATAAATTCCTAAGGTACAAAGTTATATTCAAACTAAGAAAAGTTAACTTAGAGATCTATGTCCAAAATTGTAAAATCCTAATCTTATAAAAGCTACTAGCTTGTTGTAAACTTTCAAAGATAATTAAGACATGTAAATTAATGACTAATCACCATATGAGGATAAAATCCTTTAAAGTGCTCAAAGCTAAGTTTGTAGTCATACCGAGTACAAATATGATTCATTTTAAAACAAGATTTGCCCTTCTATATATGTTCTCAAACTTAAGCCTAAAACAATTAACTAATAAAAAAGTTGGCTAGCCGGGCGGGTGGCGCACGCCTTTAATCCCAGCACTCGGGAGGCAGAGGCAGGCGGATCTCTGTGAGTTCGAGGCCAGCCTGGGCTACCAAGTGAGTTCCAGGAAAGGTGCAAAGCTACACAGAGAAACCCTGTCTCGAAAAACCAAAAAAAACAAAAGTTGTCTTAAAATCAGGCATACTTATCAGCCATGGATTCCCCTGTTCTTCCCCCTCCCGCCCCGCCCCCCTCCCCCCAGCCCACCCCCCATTTCCATCTCCTCCAGGGCAAAGACTCCCCCGAGGATTGAGATCAACCTGGTGGACTCAGTCCAGGCAGGTCTAGTCCCCTCCTGATATCATTCCTGATAAAGAGCTAATCTGTTCTCAACTCCAAGGGAACTTTTACTCCCAGACCCACGAAACTGCTGGTAGTGAGGCATTCCCCCTCCTCCATGAGTCCTGGCTCCATGCCCTAGCCTGAGGCTTTCACAGTTTCACCTAGTTAAAATAGACAGGGCACTGTCCCTGTTGGCACCCTACTTAGGCACAGAGAGGGCTTGGAGCAGTGCCTGCTGGCAGACCTCCTGTCTGTAGAGGCAGAGAGGGGCTTAGAGTGGCCTGGAACTCTCCTCAACCTGGCACTCTCCATGCTCTGAAGCTCCAGGGAGTCACTGGAAGAACTGCCTACTGCCTGTGCTCACTCTGTCGCCAGCCAAGGCATTCAACAGGACCTGCTTTGGCGCTATACCAACGCCTCCTGCTGGCTGAAATGTGCTACTACACCCCCCCAAAACCACTGAAAGGTAGATAGTCAAACCAGTGTCTTATTTCAAGGAAAAGTACTTGATAATTTTATACCTTAAAACTGACTAACAAATTTTGAGTAATTCTTGTAACATGGCCGACAACATTACCTCACAAGAACTTAAAAACCTTTTTGCCTGTATGATGAATGACATTTTACTGGAAATATATGACCTTCTTAAGGCATATCTGGCCTGTACCATTTTGGCCTTCATCATAATAATTCACACAGTGTTCAAACACTGGTTTAATAACAAGAAGAAGAAAGATGAATCATTATTGGGACTGATACAGGCTTTGGAAGATAGCAATGAAGGCTTACAGAAAAAATTCTCTCTCTGGAATCTGCAAATCAGGATTTACAGGTTTACAAAGATAGCAATGAAGGCTTACAGAAAAATATTCTCTCTCTGGAATCTGCTAACCAGGATTTACAGGCTTTAAAAGATAGCAGTGAAGGCTTACAGAAAAAGATGCTCTCTATGGATTCCGCTAACCAGGATTTACAGGTTTTCAAAGATAGCAGTGAAGTGTTACAGAAAAAGATGCTCTCTATGGACTCTGGTAACCAGAATTTACAAGTTTTAAAAGATAGCAATGAAGGCTAACATAAAAGGATTCTTTCTCTGGAATCTGCTAATCAGGATTTACAGGCTTTCAAAGATAGCAATGAAGGCTTACAGAAAAAGATTCTCTCTCTGAAATCTGCTAACCAGAATTTACAAAACAGGCTTGTACCCAAAATTGATTTTATTGATAATAAATATGAATATGTAATGGATAGAACACTAACTCTCCAGAGTGAAGTTGTGGCTATTCAGACACTATACAAGGAAGAAAGACTATCATTAATTGATAAGATAAGGTCCATAGAATCATGTGTTTCTGAAGAACATAAAAACTTCCATGATTCCATGAGAAATCTGGAATCCTTTGCAAGAGAGGAGGTTCACTCCCTAGAACAGACCCTAGGTACTCATCTGCAATCCCTGGAAGAAACTCTCAGTAAACATGACAAGGGACCTAATAAGCAGAAGGGCAAGACCATACAGGTTGTAACATCTCCAAATGGCTCTCAAACAATGGCTTATCCTGTCATCATTTTGAAAAGCCAGCAGATGATACACACTCTGAGCCATATATGACTTATACATTATAACCAATTTCAACAAGGGACAATAAAAATACAAAGGAAGCAGTACTTACATATGGCATACACTCCACATACGTAAGACAGATGTTAAATTTGTGGTCTACCTCACATAGAATCATTCCAGATGACTGGCATCAGTTAATTTCAGCTGTTCTAGAATATAGCCAGCAGTTACAGTGGAAAAGCTGGTTGAGAGAAGAGACAAGAAATTTAGAACAACAAGGTAAACTCAGAGGTTTTGTGATCTCCCAAGATCAAATACTTGGTGAGGGATTGTTTCACTGACAGGAATGTAGAAGCCAGCTATGATGAGCATACAATATCCCTGTGCTGTACAGCAGCTCCAAATGCTTGGGAAAAAATTCCAGAACCTTGAAAACCAACTGAGGTATACACAAAGATATTTCAGGGAGAGCACGAACCCTTCACTGATTTTTTACAAAGGCTGAACACAGCTATAACAAAAGCTGTGTAAGATAAAGAATTAAGAAAAGTATTAACTGAGTCCTTGGCGTTCAACAATGCTAATGCAGAATGCAAAAGAATACTTACACCATTAAAGGTCAGATCAGCTCCTTTGGAAGAATGGATTCAGTATACTAATGGTATTGCATCTCTTAACTACAGTCATGAGGCTTGGATAGGAGAGATAAATCCCAGAGGTGAAAAAAGGCCCCATGGTACCAAATGTTTTAAATGTGGTACACCAGGTCATATAAGTAAAAACTGTACATGGGGTGCTCCTAGAGGTAATACTGAAAGACCCCCACCAAAGACCCAGACACAGTTCCCCCAGAAACCCAAAAGAGCTGAGGGAAAAGATATCTTAAAAATAAACAAAACTGAGTCAGTTCCCCCTTCCTGGAGAGGGTGAAGTCAGGTGTTTACAAAAGAACAAAGTCAGGATGTCTGATGGTAACCGATTAACCACGAGATGCTCCTCTCCAGTGATAACATGACCAGACCCCAGAGATGGGTTGTAAAACTCCTGACAGGGCAAACAGATAAGCTAAAAGACAAAGTCCAGGCCCAGGAAAAACTGGACCAATCAAGGATGGACCCATACTAACCCCCTCCCCTTTGCTTTGGATCGAGCTTCCCTGACCGTGGCTTGTAAACAAGAATAAACCTTGCTTTTGCATTCTGTACCTAAAGTCTCCGGTGGCTTCTTTGGGGATGAGATCTGGGCATAACATTTGGTTCCCTGACCGGGAACCCAGAGACTCCACTGGGACGCTGGAGGGTCGAGAGGTTTATTGACATCTACCGGTAAGAGCACTCTCTGTGTCTGTGTCTGTGTCTGTGTCTCTGGTCTTGTCTCGTTACATTTCGCGCTGGTCGACCGATTTGTACTTTGCAGGACTTTGCAGGCTCAATTTGTACTTTGTAGGCTCGATTTGTACTTTGCAGGCTCTCACTGGGGCAGACATGTCCGGACAGTGAACCTGGCGGCAAAGGGAGACGTCCCAGAGCCAATTGGGGCCACCTCAGAGGTGACCGTTTGGTTTCGGTCTCCAGGAAACGACCAGAAGCCTCTCCTGTTCATTAGACGACCCATTAGGAGTGTTTTTGGGTATCTTCCCCCACCAAAGAAGGAAGAGCCAACTTGTACTTGGACCCGGGAACTTGTCAGAGCCTTTTTGTGTCAATTGTGTCTTATGGTGGTCATTGTCACCTTCTTTTCTCTCTCTTTCAGCTACTGTCTTCGACTTCCCTCTTCCACTATGGGGAACACCCCGTCCTCACCCCTAGACTTAATCCTAGCTCACTGGCACAGGGTGCCCCTGAGAGGGCGAGGTGGTCTGTGAGCATCACGGGGCCTAGATGCAGCAGGTTCAGGGGCCCCAGCTTGCTCAGAGAACTGTAAAATAGAGGCGGCCAGGTTGGCCCAGAGGCTGCATGGGAACTGGGCATGGCTGTGTGCTAGGGCAGGCTGTGAACATTGTGGGAGCCAGATGTGGCCAGCAGGTTCTGGCTGGGCTCCTGTGTGGACACGGGGCAGAGCTGGCAGGAGCCAGCAGGAGCCTCCAGGAGCTCAGAGTGTGGGGGCTGGTGGAGAACTAACTGCCCCTCCAGGGTCACGGCTGAGGAGTGGCCTACAAGTCTGTGGGCCCAGCCAAGACATGGAGTCACTTTCAGCCTGCCGTTCTCATGTACATGAAAATCTAAGGTTAACAGCAATCTTTTTTTTTTAAACACAACTTTTTTATTTTAAATATTTATTTATTTATTTATTTATTTATTTATTTATTTATTTATTTATTTATTATACAGTGTTTTGCCTGCATGCCAGAAGAGGGCGCCAGATCTCATTACAGATGGTTATGAGCCACCATGCGGTTGCTGGGAATTGAACTCATGACCTCTGGAAGAGCAGCCAGTGCTCTTAACCACTGAGCCATCTCTCCAGCCCCCAGCAATCTTTTGTCCCCATGGTGCATGCCTTCCCATCCTCTTCATCTCCCATGCTGTTGGGTGGGGCTCCCAAGACCTGCCCTGGGGCTAATACCTGATCAAGGTCTGGCTCCAAGAATGGAATGTCACTGCCTACGTGAGGCTAACCAACAGTTTCTTGTCTGTGGTACAGTGCGGTTGCAAATTGAGAGTTATTCTTGTTATAGTATATGCATGTATTTCAGTTCTTGTTTAAAATATTGTAACTTTACAATATATTCTAGATTACTGAGGGAAATCACAAGAAAGACTTTGGTAAGAGTTTCTGTTTTAAAAAAAAGCGAAATTTGTCTAGAGTAAATGTCTGAGGGATCAAAGGAACAGACTGAGGTACATGGAAGGTTGTAGAAGGTCAGAGGGGATGTGATGTAAACTGTTTGTTATGGTTTCCTATACCTGCAAATACTGAATTTAAAAGTTAATTCTGGTTGGTTTTCATCTTAAAAATAGCTAATGATTCTGCAAACCGCTTATGTATATGTGTATGTGGACAGGTATGTGACTTCAAAATGTATGCAAGCTTTAACTGTATGTATGTATGTGGGTAACTTGGATCCAACTGTGTGTATGTGTGCAAGTAATTATTGTTTAGAAAAACAAGCTTTAAATAGCAACCACGTGGCTAACTCCATCTTGGCTGGTGATCTCATGAACAGCCATGTGGCTGGCAGCCATCTTTTACTAAGGTTATAAAGATCTACTCGGGTTAACACTTAAGTACTTATGTCTTTACCAAGCATTCAACAGCAAGTTTCTAGAGAATTAAATAGATGGCAACATATGTTTAATAAATAAGATATGTAATTAATATTAAAGCTACACATCAATGCTTTTATACACAGGAATATACCTTGCTCTGGCAGCTAAACTTTGTAATTTAAGATTTACCCATGTAAAATGATAATGATTTTAAAGACATAAAGAATCATAGGGAACAGCTGAGGTTTGCAAATGTATGGCAGGACTAGAGTTCCAAAAAGAGTCTAGTTGCAGTGGTGGACCTTAGCAGTTTTGAAAAATGCTAGTGCCAGGTGATGATCACCAGAAGCACCAGCCATAATAAAATGAAACAGGCAGGCTATGTATGTGCTGCCAAAGATAGGGTCAAAGAAGTCATCCAAGTCTCTAAGTAAAAAAAGATACTTTATTGTTGATATTACAGAAGACATTTGAGAGATCTTAATCTTTTAAGAACAGTTTTTATAGTTAAAAACCAATGACTTAAAAAACTGTTTCTCCTTACCCAAGGTACGTTCAGGCTTAAGAATGTGTCTAGGGGCCAGGCGGTGGTGGCACACGCCTTTAATCCCAGCACTCAGGAGGCAGAGCCAGGCAGATCTCTGTGAGTTCAAGGCCAGCCTGGACTGCCAAGTGAGTTCCAGGAAAGGTGCAATGCTACACAGAGAAACCCTGTCTCAAAAAACCAAAAAAAAAAAAAAAAAAAGAATGTTGTCTAGCCTCCTTGTATTTGCTAAATTTATTAAGTTATTTAGATAAATTGATACATATATATGTTTTATATTGATATTTTGTTTTGGTTTCTTTACTGAACCCATATTTGATGCTAAAAGAGGTACAACTTAGAAGCATTGTTTTTAGGCTACTTATTGTAGACTGATAGAGAACATAAATAGTCAGTCATAAGTAATCAAGTTTTTTTAATTATAGTCAGGGTAAGTAGGTACTGATGTAATATTACAGAGATATGTTTACTTATTTACTCAGTCCCTTGCATTTATTTTCAGGGTTGAGCTTGAAACAAGTAACTAGAAACAAAGTTTGTCTATTCAGATATACTTGGACAGCCCTCATACTTCAGAGATCTGCAGAATATGGCATTTAAATGTTGATCTAAAAGCTGATTATATCAGACAGGCTTCCAGATCCTAGCAGTGACCCAAGGTCCCCAAAGAAGATTACATACAAGGCACCACAATGTCTCTGCCTGGATTATGGCCACACTGACCACAGGGCAAGATGCCCCAATGCCCGGCTTACCCGAGAGCTGCAGGAGGAGGTGGCGTGTTCGCGGAAGCTGCTGATGGCTCAGGGACTCTCAGCCTCTGCTCTAGGAGGTCTAAAGGTAAAAGAGGACAGTCCTAGAGATGCTCTGTCAGCTGCATCATCTCCTCCCACCCCAGCTTCACCCTAGTCTCCCCCTCCACACAATGGGGAACTGGAACCCTCCTTCTCCCCCAGTGCTGAGCCCCAGATTGGGCTTGAGGAGGCCATGGAGAGGCTACAGGAGATGGAGAAGGTTATTGCCAAGCTGAATGAGACTTGGGAAGAGGAGCTTCATAAGACAGAAGCCCTAAAAATAAAAAAAAGATGGGCTAAGATGGGCATGGCTATCTGAAAAGATGATGGTACTGTGAAAGACTCCCCACCTGGTAAACAGTTCATCTGGTAGCAACACTGTCTCTTCTGAAGCGTCCTCCAGCCTGATAAAAAAAAATGATGGTCACATTGGAGCTTTATAAAGGAGCTGAGACCTATGTCAATGGGAAGCTTGTGATGAAGCCGCTGGTGCTAAAGTCAGGAAACAGGATCATAATGGGCCTGATGGTAAAAAAAAGATTGATGCTGTTCCGACTGGTGCCTCCAATGCTATGGAGACCTGGGTAGGGACTGGTCCCTGTAATTTATAGGATTGGAAGCTTTTTGGTCTGCACAAATATAGTTTATCCTTCTCAGATCTCTGACAGTACTGATGGCTAGGCTAGCTCTAACTTTGTCAGCATGGCAGCATCAGACAACCAGATCCTTCTGCAAGGCCATAGCTAGCTTGTTAGCTCACTTTTTAAAAAAATGTTCTAAGATATAAAAGTTTAAATAAGTCATAAAGGTTCAGATATGAGTCTAAAATGAAATATGTTTCAGATTACTCTCCTGTTCTATGGTTCAGAGCTTAACATTTAGGAGTCCTGATGAGCTGGTAGGGCAATGACTACTTACTGTTCAGTCACAAGCTCAACATTTTGGATTTGTTTTAGATGTCATCTAAATATGTCTAAATGTAAACCTAAAAGTGCTTCTCACCAGGCCAAAAATCTCTGTCCAATTTATACCTGGCTTTCTGGACATAAAAAAAATGCCCAAACTGTAGTTCTTGTTGGGACTCAAAGGTATGAGTCCACTTCTGCTGTTTTACAGATACCCATTACCTGCTTTGTCTACAATATGGATTTCAGTACAGTTTGGTAATACTAATGTATCTAAAACTTTTATATCATTTTGTAAATAGGCCTCAAAGGATCAAAAGAGTCATAAAACCTAAACCCACTCCACAGAGGTCGAAAGGACCCCAGATAAGTATTCCTAAAGATGGTATTTTTCCTCTTTCCTGGTGTTGAGACTCCTGCTTTTCCCATTACTAAGGGTATGGACCTAAAGTTTACAAATAAGTTCATAAATTTTAACTTCTGTTCCTAGTTTAAGTTTGTCTCAACAGATTTCTACTTGGCTGGCAAACACCTCCAAGTTTCAGTTGCTGACTACACTGCTCCAGACGACTGTGAGCTCCGAACTTGCTAAAAGCTGGCGCAGACCAGCCCTGCTAACATGATTCTTCCCTGTCCCTTTGGGGTCAGACAGCTACATGCTTCTGACAAATGCCCCTTGCCCAGTCTTTGACCAGCTTTTCAACTTTCGCCCCCCCCACAACTGCACTCCAATGCCAACTCGAAGCAGTTCCAGAAGAGAATACATCATCCCATGATCCCTCCTCAGATAAGACTGAAATGCTGGGTCAAAAAAAAAAAAGCTCCCTGACATTAAAATAAAAGCCATTATTAACTAGTTTCTGGTCTAATAGGGCCCACTGTGATTATCTTACTCAGGCCCTATATCCTTAGCAGACTAGTACAATTTATAAAACAGAGGCTAAGCACCATACAACTCATGGTACAATGGGGTTATACACAAGTCAGGACCACCGAATATGAGTCATATGTAGACCCTGAAGTAAAAACGTAAAAAGCTCTTAAACTAGAACAAGTTAGGGGCCCATGATTGAGCCCTTCTAGGACCAATAGAAGGGGGGAATGAAAGACCCCCACCAAAGAGCCAGACACAGTTCCCCCAGAAACCCAAAAGAGCTGAGGGAAAAGATATCTTAAAAATAAACAAAACTGAGTCAGTTCCCTATTCCTGGAGAGGGCGAAGTCAGGTGTTTACAAAAGAACAAAGTCAGGATGTCTGATGGTAACCGATTAACCACGAGATGCCCCTCTCCAGAGATAACATGACCAGACCCCAGAGATGGGTTGTAAAACTCCTGACAGGGCAAACAGATAAGCTAAAATAGGACAAAGTCCAGGCCCAGGATAAACTGGACCAATCAAGGATGGACCCATACTAACCCCCTCCCCTCTAAGAAATTTTATGGGTTTTGCCTATAAAAAATAACTTCCCCAAGAAAGGGCGAGCTCCTCCCGGCCTCACTGCTATGAGTAAGTGCTTTGGATCGAGCTTCCCTGACCGTGGCTTGTAAACAAGAATAAACCTTGCTTTTGCATTCTGTACCTAAAGTCTCCTGTGGCTTCTTTGGGGACGTGATCAGGGCATAACAATACTACTTCTAGAAATAGCCCAAACAGGAGAACCCAACCTACTGGATTATGTAGAAGATGTGGCAAAGGCCAACATTGGACCAGTGAGTGCAGATCAAAAATAGATATACGAGGCAACCCTTCCCCTGTTGTGAGAGCCTGTTTATGGGTTCCTCATGGCTTTACCCAGCATGTCCGCATAGAGGATGATTAGGACCACGGACCTGAGTGCAGGTGTCTGAGATGGGCTGCACTTTGGCTGTGCTGGGGGGGGAGGTCTTTTGCTCCACCCACTTGGCGTCTTTATAAATAACGTGAGGCAGAGACAGTTGGGGCCATTGGAAAAGGTTCCAGGCCCTCTTGAGGCTATCCTTTATTTTCTGTTTATCTCCACAATATTCTCCACAATATAGATCCTTCTATCTAATATTTCCTGTTGCTCACACTCAAGAAAACTCTGGGGAGTTGTGGTGTTGGTGGGTAAACACCCCACAGAATGGCACCATGAACAGAGACTAAAGAAAAAAGAAAAAAAGGGGGGACTAAAGAAAGAAAGGGGGGACCAAAAGAAAAAAAGGGACTAAAGACAAAGTAATAGGGACTAAAGGTAAAGGAAAATAATAGTTTTATTACAGAGTTTTTGGCGAAAGAGTGGGTCAGCCCTGCCAGTGGAAAGGCATGCCGGTGTTATGGAAAAAAATATATATATTATTGAGGGGCAGGAGTTTTATCCTCAAGAGAAAAGGAAAATGGACTGGAAGGATGTCCGATGCTGCAGTGCAAAATTCTCTTCTGTCAAAATTTTCTATCTTCTATCCCTTTCTCAATTTCTATCTGTGAAAAATAAGTATAAGGTATATGGTAGTAATATAGTGTCGGAAAAACTTAGAAATGTAAGATTGTGTAGAAAAAATAAGGCAATTAGACAGAAAAACTTCGATTTTCTAAGTTTGGGGACTATGAACACAAACTGGGAAAAAAATCTTCCTTTGAGCTTTATGGGTAGTAAAAAAGCTCTTCTTTGAGCTTATGGGGAAGAAAAAGTTTCCTATGGAAACTTTTTGACCTGGGGACAGCTGAAATGCTAAATCCAAGCAGCAGGAGAAACTGTTTTCTCCTTGAGGCAAAAATGGGGTTGTAAAAAGCCAAGTTTAAAGTTCAGAAGTTTTGGGAAAAGTTGGTCTTTCTCTCTTGGGAAAAAAAATCTTTCTCTTAAAATTAAAAGCTTTTCTTGGAAAATTTGGGGGGAAAATCTTTCTAAAAAGCTTTAATCTTTCTCAAAAGCTCTCTTAAAAAACTTAAAAACTAGTGCCTTTCAGAACTCTCTCTCAGAAGGACAAATTAGAATCACCTGAAGATATTAGTATAGGGACCACCTGTGATTAGTTCCAAGGGAGAACAACAAACCTCTTAAGACAGCAAAACCTCTCTAAGTTCTGTCTTTCAAGCTTTAAAATTCCTCCCTGTAATACAGGAGGCAGGGATGGAGTTCCTAAAAACCTCTCTTCTAAGCTGTCTTAAGCTAGTAAAAGGCAGTGGGTCAAAGTCCCCTGAGGGAAACACTTGGGAGAGTGTGGGTAAAGAGATACAGAAAGCCCAAAAGAGCAGGAAACTACCTGAGAAAAGCAAAAAAGCCAAGCTTTTCAGTTACAGCTGAGCTGAGGCATCAAGGGTTTTGTTTCTGAGTGAGCATTTCAGAATGAAAAGGTGCTCCTAATCGTCCTAGGCAAAGATCCCCTGAAGCAATGCAAGCTCTGTTAGCATTGTATCCTCTCTTCTGACCAAAAACCCAGAGGTGACTGGCCAGCATCTCTGAGTTGTAGTGCATTTCGGGGATACTAGGGTTCCTGCAGTTGTAAACTTCCTGGAGCACAGAGCTGAGGCAGGAAGGTGCAGGACCCAGGAGAAGATTGCTAATGAACAAACAAAGCTAAACCCAGTGGGAACGGCACAATTGTCCACTTTCCTACAAGTCCCGGGTTGATAGGTCCACAGCTGCAAAAAGAAATCTGAGAAAAGCTTTCCTGTCAGAGTAAGGATCTTTCTGGGAAAACAGTAAAGCTGAACTGTGTTTGAAGCAGTTGTGCTGCTGAGTCAGAACGCTGTCTGGGGAAATAGCCCAGCCAGGGCAAAATAGAACTATCCAGGAGTAAAGCTTTCTTTTCTGTCAGAGAAAGCATCTCTTTGAGAAAAGCTTTGTTTCAACTGACTCCATGAGATGAGGGAGTGTAGCCCTAAGGGGTGATTGCCTCTTGTATAAGCTCTGTCCTTGAGCACCCAGACAAGCAAACAAAACCCAATGGGAGACTGGGCCAGGTGAAGGCCTGATGAGGCAAAACACCTGTCCTAATGGGAGTTTAGAAATGGCAAAACCCTCCCTTGTTAGATTTTCAGTCTGTACGCAAACCGCAAACCCTGAAAACAGAAACAGACTAAAGCCCCTACCTTTAGAAGCAAAAAAGCTGCCACTGTGGCATTGGGAAATGTTTCTGGGGTAGAGGGGATAAATTGAGACCAAACTGGGAACTATCTCGGAGAAAGACTCTGAAGAAATAGAGAAGGGACAGATTCCTCCCCAGAAAATGTATGACCTGTGAAAGCTGCTAAGAGTTTGAGGCAGATTGGGGGGAAGAAAGCCCCTACCTCCAAAGGCAGCTAGCAGAGGTACAGAGCCACAGACAGATACCTGAAGTTCTGTATCTGGGGGGGGGGGAGGAACAAGCAAAATATGATAAAGATCTATCAGTGGAAGAAAATGTCTCTGAAGGAGCTATTTAAAAGTTATGTTGTAAAATTTTTTTTCCCACTGACTGGCTAAGGCAAACACAAGCCCCAAGGAAAGTTGCTATCCGAAATGCCAGCCTCAATGTCCACTAATGAGGCAGGTGTGGTTCTGATTTGGAACCAGTGTCAAATGAAGGAGAGACATCTGTTTAAGCCAGCTGAGGAGAGACCAGAAACCTCCCAATGTCCTATAGTTGAAAATGTAAAATGCTTGTTCAAATCTCCCGTTGCAAAAGCAAAAAACTTGGTTCAAACCTGCCAGGCAAGAATTTATAAGCAAGTCTGGTAAAAGAGAACCAGTTGACTCTCAGACCCAAAAAGAACTATGGTAAATGAAGTCCAAAAGCTATAATATAAGGAAAATGCATTCTGGGAAAGGTAGTTTTTCCCGTTAAAGACGGCCACATTGACCTGAAACATTTTTGTCAGCTCGAAAATACGTTCATGGTAAACTTAAAATACAGCTTTTAAAAGAATAAGGAGGAGGAAAATCCTCTAAGAGTTTAAATGTCAGTTCCAATAAAAAATTGAAAGGATATGGAACTAGGTGCTTCACAGTTTGGGGCTCCATTGATAAAATGCCTTATTTACCCTAATAGCTGTGCAAAGTTTTTATGGTAGTTGGATGACAAAAAGCTAACTATAAGAGCATACAAGCCACTTTGAAATCCTTAAAACAAGGGAAAGCAGTTTATACACTGAATGTTGTCTTAGATATGAAGAAACTTATGTTGAAATTAAAAAAGTTCTTTGCCTTTTGAACAAACTGCTTGCAATGAGTGATTCCTTTGCAAATCTAATAAGGAGACAAGGAAACAGACATTCAAAAAAGAAATGACTGCTTTATAGATGGGAACAAACTTCAGAAAATCTAGCTGTCTTACAAAAGAGTTGATTCACCCAAAAGTTCCTAATAAGAAATCAATGCTAAATATCACAGCTGCTAATAACATCAGGAGTTAAAGCTAATGAAACAAAAATACTAAATCCTGAAAATGCTTTTTCTCAAAGTAAGCTAATGAAGGATACATTTCATGAAAGAACATCTATGTTCTTGACTCCTTTGAATAGTAACAGTTTTGGTGAAAATATTGGAACTAACAACAATCAAGTCAAAATGTTTCAATAAATTCAAGATGCTATTCACAAAAGAAGGTTGTCATGCTTTGTGGGCCATATTAGAGCTCACTCCAATCTTCCTGGTCCTTTAGCTGAGGGTAATGCAATGACTGATAAGCTAACAAAGATAGTAGCATTATCCCAAGTGGAAATGGCTCAACAGTCACAGGCTCTTCATCAAAATAGCAAAAGCTTAAAACAGCAATTCAGTCTTACCAAAGAAGCAGCTCGTCAAATAGTTAAATGATGTGGGGTATGTCCAAAATATTTTCCTGTCCCTCACTTAGGGGTAAATCCTCGAGGTCTTCTTACCATTCATCTATGGCAAATGGATGTTACTCATATTGCAGAATTTGGCAAATTAAAATATGTACATGTGACCATTGACACTTATTCAGGATTTTTAATGGCTAGTGCACAACCTGGTGAAGCTACAAAACATGTAATTATGCACTGCTTGAAGTATTCTTCATATATGGGTATACCAAAAATTATTAAAACTGATAATGGTTCTGGATATAGTAGTAAGGCATTTCAACAATTTTGTACCCAATGGGAAATCGCACATAAAACAGGTATTCCGCCGGGCGTTGGTGGCGCACGCCTTTAATCCCAGCACTTGGGAGACAGAGGCAGGCGGATCTCTGTGAGTTCAAGGCCAGCCTGGGCTACCAAGTGAGCTCCAGGAAAGGTGCAAAGCTACACAGAGAAACCCTGTCTTGAAAAACCAAAAAAAACAAAAACAAAAACAAAAACAGGTATTCCTTATAATCCTCAGGGGACAAGGTATTGTAGAAAGGACTCATTGATGGGTTCACAACATGCCCCCGTGGTTGGGTGTGTTTGTGTATGCCTGGCAGACCTGGACACTTCCGCCTAGCCAGTCCCAGGTCAAGATAGCCATTTCCGGGTCAAGGCATCTCACGTGACCAGGATCTGTGACTTCTCATGCTTAGGTAGGCACACAACGTAGCCATGTGATCTACGCACATGTGTGGAGTAGTTACGTTGACCTGTGCACGCTCAGCCTTTAAAAGCCAGCGCCATGTTCCCCAGCTTCCACTTCCTCTTCTCTGCATATGTATTTCCCTAGGCCTGGGCACTCTCTGTCCCTTTCATCTCAATAAAACTCTTATTAGCGGATTCTTTCGTGTTTTGTGACATTTCCTTGCAGGGTAAGAGCGCAAAATAACTAACACTCATATCTATCTTAAAGTACAACTTCAAACAATAAAAATAAAAAAGGAAGTTTACCCTCAATCACCACATAATGCATTTAATCATGCTCTTTTTGTTCTGAAATTTTTGAATATGGATGTCTATGAACAGTCTGCCACAGATAGATTTTGGTACAGTGGCACCCAAGCAACTTTTGCTCAAGTGAAATGGAAAAATCCCTGCTCAGGATTATGGAAGGGTCCTGATCCTATTTTAATATGGGGTCGAGGACATGCCTGTGTTTTTTCCCAAGAGGAGAATGAAGCTCCGTGGTTACTGGAGCATCTGGTAAGGAGCGTGGGACTAAGGAAGGGTCAGCTCCAATGACGTTCCTATAAAGGAACCAGAATGAAAGTGGCTCTGAGGTTTTGTCACTGGTTAATGCAAACAGTGAGGAAATAGAGTTCGGAGCTGTGCCGCTTTTGGCTTTACTAGCTCCTTTAGAAAAATACTTTATATCACCTAATAGCTGTGCAGTGTTTGGCGAAGACCTTTACAACAGCTAAATATGGTAATTTCACCCTCAGCGTGAAGTGAAGTTTTTCAGTAGAACCAAAAGTACTGCTGTAATAGAAACGTTTGTCTGAATTGAAGCACTTAGGGGAGCTATTATGAATTTGGGTGAAGGGACAGCCTCTAGTTAAAAACCGTTTACCACTGACAGTACATCTGTGCTGGTTCCGAAATGGCTGAGAGAACTGGCAACTTTGGGGTGTGGCTTTGTCCCGAGAATGTTACAGTCCCCTAGCAACAAGTATCACAACTCTATAAAATGACAACACTCACTAAATCCCAGTGTTGTATAGTAAAGCTGACTATAAACTCTAAACTTTAGAAATGATGTACGTACTTTCTGTCTAGTTAAGAGAATCTTTCTAATAGAGATAGTGATAATAATTAAGAGTAAGAAGTAGAAAAAGATGAAAATAAGATATGTGAGTTTGTAGAAATTATTCTGTCTTGTTAGTCTGTGTTAAGAGATCTTTGGGTGTTTACTAAATTATATATATGCTAATGGTAGCCCTATGTAAGTTTGTAAAATAGATCTATAGAGTTCCTTTAAGAATATAAGCTTGCAAGAAGTATCTAAGGAAGTCTTAAGACATGTAGTAATAAACTTGTAAGATGCTAGTTGTAAATGTAAGTTTAAATAAGAAATAAGATGGAATGAATATAAGAAGTATATAAGAAATAATAAGAAATATATTTGCTAAAGTAGTTCTATAGTTTCCTTAAAGAGTATAAATAAGTAGATGTTAATGTGTCATATGTGAGTTTGTGAAAATGTGTAAATGTTGAGTGTGAGTTTATGCTTAAGCACATGTTATATGTGAGTTTGTGAAAGTGTAAATATTGAGTGTGAATCTATGCTTAATGTATATGGTAAAAGAATCTGAGACACAGAAGATAGTGTCCTAGTAGACTGCAAAGTAGGCAGTCTGAATGGTTTCAAAAACTCCAGAAGCTGCTAAGAAGCTAAGAATGGTGGATGCCAGAACCAGCACAACAAGGCATCCGCAGCTGAGATCTGTGGAAAATCAACACAACACAGAAAAACCTGAGCTAACATCAAAAACGGTGTGGTTTAGAATACTACTGTTCCTAGAAAGGTCTCTGTCTGTGAGAGCAAAAGTTGTAGAGATGCTTGTTTGAGCTAAAATTGTTAACTGCAAAAAGTTTTGGTTGTAAAACGTCTCTTCATATTTGGAAGTGAAAGCCTGATACCAGAATTTATTTCTTGTATGAACTTTTTGAACTTAAAATGAGATAAAACTACAAAAAGATTTTGATTATGGATTTCTTCATATTTGGAAGGCTAGTACCAGAATTTATCATTTGAATTTTGGGACTTCAGAGATGAAATGAACAAGAGAGATTTCATTGCAATGGGACAATTTTGAGTTTACTTATAGTAATGACCTAGGAACTGTTTGCTGGAATTGGGTTAAAAATGGAACTGTTTAAATGAAGAAATTTATTGTTTCTACCTTGACTCAAGATGCAGTTTTGTGTATGAATATGCTGGTGATTCATGTATTGTTCTGTGTTTAAAATGCTATTGTTTTGTGGAACTGTTTATGTAAAAATGGAATGACTTATGGAACTGGTTTTGTGTTACAAATGGAACTGTTTAAATGGAAAAGTTTGGGTTTTCTAACTAGGCTTGTGATTTTGCTTAAAAAAAGTATAAAGAAAAGGTAATGTTAATATTCCTTAGTCTACTTAATTTAAAAAATTGTTTGAATGGATTAATGTCAGGTTTTGTTAGTAAGAATTGTAAATGGGGTATACTAAGAGACTATTTTTAAAGTGTAAAGAGTTTTATGAAACTGCTTTTGGATGTTTTGCTAAAAGTTTTCAGTGTTAATGGTTAGATTGAGAATATTGCATTTCAATATGAGTTTATAGGAACTGTGTAAGTTTGGGTTCCTCTAACTAGGTTTGAGATTTTGTTTAAAAAATTATAAAGAAAAGGAGGAGTTATGAGTGAATTAAGGTTGAATGTATGTTTGCAGAAATTATGTTTAACCTATTGATATTAATGCACCCTGGTTTTGTGGAGTTAAGGAAATATTTAAGTTTGATGTGAATACATCAGAAGTTTTTCCTATGTTCTGTTAGCAAGAAAATTCAAATGATTAAGAGTTAAAGTTGTAAGACTGAGAAAATTATTAACTATATATAGCACCATATATCCTAATAAAATGGTTCTGTTAAGAGTTTGCTTTGTGTTATAAGACTGGGAGAATTGTGACTGTGTATAGCAATATTTATGTTAACCTGTTAATGGTAATGATGAAGTTAAGGGATTCTTTAAGTTTGTAGTTGCCTTAAGAGTTTTTGGTTTAGAAATGGCTTGAGGCAGCTAAGACTGCTTAGACACCTTGGACCTAATTCAAAAGAGAAATGCCATCTTTATCATCCTCTACTCTCATACTGGGAGGTGTAACAGCTATGGAGATTGCTGTAAGCCATTAACAATTAGTTATTTTTTTATATATTAAGAAAAGGGGAACTATGGGAGCGTGATTGCAGGTTCTTTGTGGATTTACTCAGCATGTCCACATAGAGGATGATTAGGACCCCGGGCCTGAGTGCTGGTGTCTGAGATGGTCTGCATTTGACTGTGCTGGGGGGAGGTCTTTTGCTCCTCCCCCTTGGTGTCTTTATAAATACCCTGGGGCAGAGACAGTAGGGCCCATTGGAATATGTTCCAGGCCCTCTCGAGGCTGTCCTTTATTTTCTATCTATTTATCTCTGCAATATTCTTCACAGTATAAATCCTTCTATCTAATATTTCCTGCTGCTCACACTCAAGGAAACCCTGGGGAGCTGTGGGGTTGGTGGCTAAACACCCCACAACCTGTTGCCCCAGGGGGCCTCTTGCAGGCCCCCAAATCAAACGTGGTACAAAAATTTCCAGCCACTGTGGAGGAAATTCCTCTCCAGGACAACTGAATAAACCAATGCCTAATGTAAAAACCAATACTGCAATGAATGATAAAACAGCTCTGATGGATGAATCACAATTTCCAAAGAACACAATAAAACAAATTTTTTGGCAGACTTCCATAAATGAGCAAAGACCAAAGCTTAGAATTCTAATTAATGTCCTGGTTCTGGAGGTTCTGGTAGACACAGGTGCGGATGAGACTATAATTACACCAAAACCATGGCATCCAAATTGGCCTCTTCAAGAGGTATATATCCAACTTCTAGGGATTGGTACCCTATCTCAGATAAAACAGAGTTTGAGATGGGTTGAATGCATAGGGCCAGAAGGACAGAGAGGAATGCTGAAGACATATGTAGCAAATGTAGCAGTAAATCTTTGGGGCCGAGATCTGTTACAACAGTGGAATACCCAGATTAAAATTCCTAAACTTTCAGAAAAGGAATACACATCAACGCATGTTTCTAGGAATAATATCATAACATGCTATAAAAAACAGTTACCGGGCTGGAGAGATGGCTCAGAGGTTAAGAGCTCTGACTGTTCTTCCAGAGGTCCTGAGTTCAATTCCCAGCAACCACATGGTGGCCCACAACCATCTGTAATGAGATCTGGCGCCCTCTTCTGGCCTGCAGTCATACATGCTGTATACATAAACAAATAAACAAATCTTTAAAAAAAAAAAACAGTTACCAACCATTCAGGCTGTACACAAACAGAGCACAACTGCTGTTGAACTCTCAGAAGTACCAACTGCCTTACCTTTAAAACAGCTAACTAATAAACTTGTCTGGGTTGGACAATGGCCTTTGACAAGAGAAGCTACAAGCTTTAGAACAGCTGGTTCAAGAGTAGTTAAATGCTGAACACATTGAAGAATCTACCAGCCCTTGGAACTCTCCTATATTTGTTATTAAAAAAAAGTTTGGTAATTGGAGAATGCTGACAGATCTGAGAGCTACTAATAAAGTAACTCAGCCAATGGGCTTCCGACAGACTGGGATTGTGCCCTCTCTGCTACCCAAAGAATGGCCTATAATAGTTATTGACTTAAAAGACTGTTTATTTACCATACCCTTACAAGAAAATGATAGAGAAAAATTTGCCGTCACAGTACCTAATTATACTGTGATATCAATGGAAGGTCCTCCCACAGGGAATGTTAAACAGCCCTACCTTGAGCCAATACTTTGTGCAAAAACTATTGGAGATAATTTATGTAAATTTTCCGCAATCCAAAATTTATCACAATATAGATGATATCCTATTAGCCGATCCAAAGTTAGACACATTAGAAAGCATGTTTAAAGAAGTAAAAAAAAGTTTTGCCTCGCTGGGAACTGCAAATTGCTCCTGAAAAAAATACAAATAGGAGATTCTATTAATTACTTAGGATATAAGATAGAGCTACAAAAAATTAGACCCCAAAAGGTACAACTAAGGAGAGATCGATGGAAGACTCTTAATGATTTTCAAAAGTTGTTAGGAAGCATTTCCAACTTACTGGGTATCATGGGAATACCCATAGATGGACTACAAAATTTGGCTAATACTCCAGAAGGGGACAAAGAATTAAATAGTCCAAGAGAATTATCAGCTGAAGCTGAAAAGGAATTGGCTCTAGTAGAAAAGACAATTCCAGAAGCACATGTGGATAATGTGGATTCAGAACTTAAAAGCATTCTTGTCATATTCCCCAGCCAGACATTCCCCCAAAGGCATTTTGATGCAGAGGGAAGATATTATATTGGAATGGATATTCCTACCACGTAAACCAAATAAGAAGTTAAAGACTTATATAGAAAAGATCTCTGATTTGATTCAAAAAGGTAAATTAAGACTTCACCAGTTGACAGGAATGGACCCAGCAGAAATTGGAGTACCTTTAACTAATGAGGAAATTTCATCACTATGGAAAGATAATGAATGCTGGCAGAGAGCCTGCAATAACGTTTTGGGAGAGATTAATAACCATTATCCCAAAAGCAAGAGAATAGAATTCATAAAGAAGACTGAATGGGTCCTTCCTCACATTGTATGACAAAAGCCAATTTCTGGAGTCCTCACATTCTATACTGATGCAAATAAATCAGGGAAAGCAGGATACAAATCAGGAGACTTAGGTAAAGTGGTACAAAGCCCATACAACTCTGTATAAAAGGCAGAACGATAGGCCATTCTTATGGTACTGATGGACTTCACAGAACCCCTCAATATAGTCACTGACCCTCAATATGTAGAGAGAGCTGCTTTGCATATTGAAACTGCTGAATTTATTCCTGATAATACAGAATTAACTTCATTATTCATACAATTGCAGGAAATCATCAGAAAAGGGGAACATCCTATATATATAACACATATCAGATCCCATAAGGTCTGCCAGGACCTCTAGCACAAGGTAATGATGAGATTGATCAGTTACTAATAGGTAATGTGCTAGAAGCCTCAAAATTCATAAGTAATACCTTGTAAATAGCAAAGGTTTGAAGAAGGATTTCTCCATCACTTGGCAACAAGCTAAGGATATTGTGAAAAAAAATATACTACTTGTTCCTTCTATAACCAAACTCCATTACCTGCAGGGAGCAATCCAAAAGGTATACAAAGAAATGAAATTTGGCAGATGGATGTGTTTCATTTTGCAGAATTTGGAAGATTAAAGTATGTACACCATACCATTGACACCTATTCAGGATTACAGTGGGCAACTCCTATGAGTTCTGAAAAGGTGGATTCTGTGATTACACACCTATTAGAAGTTATGGCCATCATGGGAATACCTGCACAAATTAAGACAGACAATGCCCCAGCATATGTCTCCAATAAAATGAGACAGTTCTTTGCTTATTACAATATAAAGCATATTACAGGTTTACCACACAATCCCACAGGCCAAGCAGTCATAGAAAGATCCAATCGAACTTTAAAGGATATGCCAAATAAACAGCAACTGGTAACAATGACTTCTAGAAATAGATTGCATAGTGCTTTATTAACCTTGAATTTTCTCAGTGCTGATGAGAAAGGAACAACAGCTATAGAGAGACATTGGATGACAGACAAATCTCCTGAGATAATCCAAGTGGTTTATTTCAAAGATGTGTTGACTTCAGAATGGAAACCTGGATATGTCCTATGTTGGGGAAGGGGTTTTGCTTTTGTTTCTGTAGGAGAAGAAAAGCTATGGATACCAACAAAATTAATAAAAATTTGATTTGAATAGGAGAAACCCCTTGATGAGGAGAAATAAAAGCTCATCCACCAATGTGACATCTCTACAAGTTGTAAGAAAAATTTATCAATCAAAGGTTGGGGTAGGGTTCTGTGTTTGGCTTTCCAGGATAATGGAAATACCCATCTTCCAGAAATCATAAGGCCTTGGATATCCAGATGTTTACAGCAGAAAGAAAGAATCAATTGGTACCAATCTACACAGTGCAAAATCTCACTGTCTAACATCTTTATCTCTATCAATCAAGAAAAGTTGTGGTTCCAATTCAAATATAAACCAAGCTGGCTTTGGAGATGGAATTGGCTCACTCCTTCCCTAAACCCAATCATATTGCTAAAAGAAAAGGTTGAGAGATTGTTCATTCCCATATCAGAAGAGCCCTCTGGTGTGGGGCAGAAGGAAACCAATAAAAAGGGACCATAGTCTTCACGATTCTAATTCTCTTACTCTTGATTTCTCAGAATCCTTTCTTACATGTCATGCCATCTTTAAATCCAAACTTTCCATTTTGTGAAAAAATAAGTTTTTCCAATACTAATCTCTGAAGTCTCCAGAAGGAAGATGGGGCCCCAACAACAACAACTCTACCCAATCCAGATGATGCCATGGTAATCATCATCATACTACACTCTTGCCAGAATTTTGGACAATCTTACCCATTACTCTGAGACTTGCTGTGGAATCTACAGTTACTCTAACTGATATTTAACTAACTGAGCTTTCTTACAGTATCCAACAGAGATATCATCGCCCCCTAAACAGCAGGAAGCATTTGTAAGAAACTGACACCCCTTCTCCCTAAGGTTTCATATTTCTCAGGGTTATGCATGATGGTTATAGGGTTGGGGGTGGAAGAAAATATTAAACTCAGTATTCTCCTTAGAAAAGAAAAAGTGTCTCAAAAAAAGGGGAAAAGAAGAAATGGAATGGATAAGTAGAAGATATGGTAGATTATTGTATAGACTAGTAAACAAATTTAGTAAAATAGCAGCATTAGATAATTTGCACTGTAATTTGCACTGTTATGGATTCTTATATGGTGATACTAATGTAAACTATTTTTATATCCTGTTTAAGATAATTTGTCATCACGACCAAGTAGGATTCATCCCAGGGATGCAAGGATGGTTCAACATACGAAAATCTGTCAATTTAATACACCATATAAACAAACTGAAAGAAAAAAACCACATGATTATCTCATTAGATGCTGAAAAAGCCTTTGACAAAATCCAACACCCCTTCATGATAAAAGTCTTAGAGAGATCAGGAATACAAGGAACAATCCTAAACATAATAAAGGCAATTTACAGCAAGCCAACATCAAATTAAACGGAGAGAAACTCAAAGCGATACCACTAAATTCAGGAACAAGACAAGGCTGTCCACTCTCCCCATATTTATTCAATATAGTACTAGAAGTTCTAGCTAGAGCAATAAGACAACAAAAGGAGATCAAAGGAATACAAATTGGAAAGGAAGAAGTCAAACTTTCACTATTTGCAGATGATATGATAGTATACATAAGTGACCCCAAAAATTCAACCAGGGAACTCCTACAGCTGATAAACTCCTTCAGTAAAGTATCAGGATACAAGATCAACTCAAAAAAATCAGTAGCCCTCCTTTACACAAATGATAAAAGGGCTGAGAAAGAAGTCAGAGAAACATCACCCTTTACAATAGCCACAAATAATATAAAATACCTTGGGATAACACTAACTAAACAAGTGAAGGACCTTTTTGATAAGAACTTTAAATCTCTAAAGAAAGAAATTGAAGAGGATATCAGGAAATGGAAGGACATCCCATGCTCATGGATAGGTAGGATTAACATAGTAAAAATGGCAATCCTACCAAAAGCAATCTACAGATTCAATGCAATCCCCATCAAAATCCTGACACAATTCTTCACAGACTTGGAAAGAAAAATACTCAACTAGAAAAATACTCAACTCCATAGTCTCTGCATTAGCTCTTTCCTCCAGGTTTCTGCCCTGTTTGAGTTCCTGTCCTGACTCCCTTTGATGATATGGAAGTGTAAGCCAGATAAACTGTTTCCTCCCCAATATGTATTTTTTCATGGTGTCTCATCACAGCAAATAAACCAAAACTAAGACACCTACCTGACAACTTGCTCTAAAAAGAAATAAATAACCATTTGTGGAAAATCAAAAGAAGTTCTTAATGACTGAGAGACATCAGAAATATAGGAAACAAAAATTAGTGACCTCTGTACAAAAAAATGAAATAAAAAAGAGAGGTAATGTGTTGTTTTGAATGAAATGGCCTCCCTTAGCCCATATGTCTGAAAGCTTAGTCATCAGGGAGTGATGCTACTAAGGAGCAATTAGGAGGTGACGTGTTGTTGGAGTAGGTGTGGTCTTGGTGGAGTAGTCTATCACTGGGGGTGAGATTTGAGGTTTCAAGGGCCAAAGCCAGGCCCACTGCTTTTCTCTTTTCCTACTGCATGTAGATCTGGAAGTACAAGTATCAGCTACCATGTCTGCATGGGTGCTGCTATGCTCCCAACCATGATGATAATAGAATAAATATCTCAAACTGTAATGAAATGCTTTCCTTTAATATACTTGCCTTAGTCATGCTGTCTTTTCACAGCAATAGAACAGACTGAGACAGAAACTAGTGCAGGGAACAGGGTACAACTGTGACAGGCCAGGCCATGCTGCTTGTTGGTAGATTGTGGACTTTGGCACTTTGAATTAAAAAAGTGGCTGAATATTTTAAGGGGGGGGGAATAGAGTGCCATATTAGAAAGAGCTTGGAGGCAGGGGTGCAGAGAGAAATGTAGACAATGATTGTCCTGCTCAAGAGATTTTAGTGGAGAATATTATTAAGTGCCATAGAGACCATTCCAGTGGTATTTTGACAAAGAATGTGGCCACTTTGCGCCCTACTTTCTGAAGGAGGCTAAATAGAAGGGGTTTACATTAATGGCATTGGAAGAAGAGATTTCAAGACAGACTAGTATTTACTCTACATAGTGGTTATCTGTGGTCACTCTTGTGCAGATTTATAATGAAAGGGAAAAATCTTTGCCTATATGTCAATCTGACTCTGATACCGACTGAATCATCTCCAGCACCCAAACACAGACTTTTAATCAAACCTCAACTTTCTGAACACTCAGTTTTCAGTGTGAGCATCTGCATGTGCACACACAAAATTCTGATAATCTGTCAAGTGTAGGAGTGGAGAGATGGCTCATCAGTGAAGGCCACATATTGCTCATGTAGAAGACATGAATTTCATCCCCAGATCTAACATGGTGATACACAATCATGCCTACATCCTATTTCAGAGGCTCTGATGCCCTCTTTTGTCCTTTATGCACACCAAACACCCGTGGAGAACATACATACATGGATGCAAAGCACTCATACAGTTGAAATAAAATAAGGAAATTCAGTAAATTAAAAACACAAACCTGAAATCTCTTATATGTCACCATGGATAAACAGCCAGGGAAACATAGAAATGTGAAAATACCTGTAGGGAAAAGTATAAATTAGTAATTAAAAGAATCAAGAAATTAGATAAAAGGATAGAATTCCATAATTGTAGACAGGAAGCTTCAGTACTATGTCAGTACAGATTTGACTATAGATTCAACAAAAGTCCAACAAAAATGTCTATCTATTAATGCTATCAACAACAGAAAAATAAAAAAGATCACCATGAAGAACAAATGATCTACACAAGACTGAATAAATAGCACACATAGTGACATCAACAGGCTTGAAAACTTCCCATATACCTACAATAAGACTGTACTGTTTGGAAAAGAATAAAGACATCAACAGAACATCAGAGTAAACCTAGAAATAGACACGATAAAAATGTAGTCAGTGTTGACAAATGAGGACATGAAACCCACCTCATAGGATTTCATGTTACCTTGGAGAAACCCACAGGACCTCACCGGTCACCATGGGAAGTCATGAGACCTCAAGGTTAAGACCAACTGGATCACCATGGAAACTCTCACAAGACCTCATAGGTCCTCTTTGCCAGGTGCTGCCATTTCCATCCATGCCTCCCATGACCCGCTGTCTTTGCCATTTACCTGCCAGTGAGTGCTTTTCCATTTTGATGGCTGTATAACTATGCCACTGCACAGGCCCCATGAACTGCAGATGTTCCTTTGGCCTTCTTCAGCTATTTGTCTTATAGCCATTGTGGTTTAATGATTTTATAGTTTCTTCTTCCTCAAACTTGGCCATTCCATCTCAAGTCTAGAGGTTGACACTTTCCATTTTAGTTTGGGATCCATCAATGGTTGATGAGTCATCAGTAAACCATGCCTTAGCCAAATGATTTGACCATTCTGTTGGTCCCTGCAGTTCAATAGTTGCCTCTCTTGGAGGAGGGGTGAGCACTTTAGGCTCTGAACTATTTCTTCAGTGCTAACCATATCCCGGTCACTAAGGAATTCTGATATGTACCATTTCCACTGTAATACCTTTCCTTCCATGCTGAGGACTCTGACCTTGAAGAGATCCAATCTATCATTGTAAGGGGTGCCCAGATGACCATAGAATAGTTGGCCTTCCTATCAGGATCTCCATGCCTCAAAAAAAAATGTAGAGTTTTTTTCTGAGAGGATATTTATTCTCTTTATATGAAAATGTTTGCAATAGAATCCATATGGTAAATGTAGGTGGACTCTTTTTGCTTTATGAAGTGTCCATAGATGCCAATTAAGCAATAAATATGATGATATCTATCGTCAGGATATCATCTGGTTAAACAGTGGTCAAATTTGCATGCACAGAGAAGAGCACAAAGGCAGCCACAAAAGCTGCTCTTTGTTCCTGTCCCCACTGGAAATTAGCTGCCTTTCTAGTAATTCTGTAGAGGATTTATTACAATAACCTGTAAACACTGCATCTGACTTTTGACCCTGAGTAGTGGCATTAAAAACGTGAACTATCACACCTTTAAGAAACAAGTAAGCTATAGAGATCTGTCTGTCTCTGTAGGGGTGAAAAGCATGGGCTATCACTGCTCTCTCTCTAACATCTTAGGCCCAATCTAATTTTGAGAGATTTAGAAAAACAGTTTGAGCTGTAGTAACCCTTTGAATTTACTTTAAAAAATTTAAATTTCTTAACTGTGATTTTTACCAACAAACAATAAAAATATCCTTTTTGTTTAAGAAGAAAACTCAAAAGCTGATGTCCAAAATGTCATGGGTCACGTTACAATCTACAGTCTAACATTGTAGCATGGAATTGAGACATGTGGACAAGAAAACCCATGTTTCATTTCATGCCAGTAAGACAAGTGAGCCATTGGTAAATTATCATTTAAAATTTTTTAAAAAAATTTTTCTTGTCTGATCAAAGAAAGGCATTTTGTAGTCTTTATATTAGCTTGAATTGAATGGCAAAGCTGTCTGATGAACTGTCACCTCTTCCTATTAAGCAGGTCCTTCCTATTCAAATATTACCTTTATCAATCCTGATGGTATTCACCGCTATTTTTCTCCTGTGAAGGCAAAGGTAAAATCTTTTTTCCAATAGAACACATGTCCCAGTTTCCATTCTGAGGTTAACATGTCTTTAAAATATACAAACTATTTTAATTCAGAAGTTCTTGGTACTATACAATATTTCTCTGCGACTATTGTCTGTTCTCATGGGCATATAAAAATTTGAAGTTAATAAACCACTGTGTAATCTAACTTTGGGAGTTTTGATGCTGACAGATAATGATTGGATCAAATTTGAGGATTGGGGCCTCCAGAAGGCCCACTCAGAACATTTCCCAAAGTCAAAGAGTTACCTTGTCTGTCCCTTCATGATCTGAATTCAGTAGTACAATGCCAGCCTTTGCCACACCTTCTGCGTACTCCAGGAGGCTGAGACCTTTTTTAATTATCTCTAGAAAAAAATGATGGGCATTTTATGCAGGGGCTTTACCCATGAGCCACAACATTCACTGGATTTATTAAATATTGCACTGTACTCATGTTTATTGCCATAACTGAATTTTGGGTCCAGAAGCTCAACACTATCTACTAAGCTCATCTGCTCCATTCCTGCCATCACCCCATGTTCCACACTGGTTATGTTTCCCTTTCACAGTGAGCTCACACTCCCTGGTGGATACTGGTGATGTAGGTGGCATATCAGAAGTTGTAACATGTGAAGTGTTGCAGAGTAATGGGAATCACAGGGAGAGTGCAGGGAGTCATGGTGTGATGGGCTAGCTGACCACCATTGGTAATGTCCAGGCTGATCTCCCAGTGCAGGAGGTCTGGTCATCATCCTGCAGGCTGAGGAAGGTGGTCCCTAAGGCTTTATCTTGCAGAGGTGAAAGATGGGAGACTGAAAGGCTGAGATGTCTCCTCAACAGCCCTGGGCTTGCATCAGCTGCATCTATAGCAAGATGCAACCACACACCTCTGTACCTAAATCAAAACCTGAACTTCAGTGGTCATAGATGGCTGAAGCAGGGACATGTCCCTGAGGCACCTGGCCCAGGCTGGATACAGCATGCTATCCCTCTCTGTATAGAGATGGTTTTCTCTATGTCCCATCACGTGAACATGCTCCACAAAGCCAGTAGTAACTAGATTCTCAGCAGCAAGACTGTCATTTGGCTTTTCAGTGCCTCCTCCTCCAAGAGCTAGCCAGGATAGCCTGCTGCACCTTCAAAGGCTCGTTTAGCAGAAAGGCTTCTTTGGAAGTTCTGTAATCTGAAGTGGGCAGGAGTTTCATGAGCAGCCACCCTGAGCCAGGATTTAACAAGGTACTTCTTCACAGGAATTTGTACAGGGTACCAGATTCCGGTCAGGAGCTGACCCAACTCAGAACCTGTGTTTGAATACCCCAGGTGCTGAAAATGTTTCTCATTTAAATGTTTGGGAAGGAAAAAATTCAAACAATTAATTTGTTGCCCCTGAAGGGAATCCAGATTACTTTTTTTTTTTTTTTTGGTTTTTTCGAGACAGGGTTTCTCTGTGTAGCTTTGCGCCTTTCCTGGGACTCACTTGGTAGTCCAGGCTGGCCTTGAACTCACAGAGATCCACCTGGCTCTGCCTCCCGAGTGCTGGGATTAAAGGCGTGCACCACTATCGCCCAGCCAGATTACTTTTTAATGTTCTCCAAATTGTGGCATCCAGATTGGCCTTTTGGGGGGAAATATTCAGCTTCTAGGGATTTGAACTTGATCTCAGGTAAAACAAAGTACAAAAGGGGTGGAATATATAGGGCCAGAATGACAAACAGGAAAAGTAAAGCAATATGTGGACAATACAGCCATGAATTTATGGGGATGTGATTTGTTACCAAAATCAAAAACACAGACTTTTAATGACTCAAGACCCAATGTACTCAGAGCACAACTAAACCAGGCACTGTCCACTGTCTGAAATTCAGGTCAGCAAATACTTTGTCTATTTGGCTCTAAATAGAAAGCCACAATGCCTCTCCTGTCCTTAGGGCCTCCGTTGGCACATCTTGGGGAATTATAGAGTCTGGAGATGCCTTGCCATGCCAAATAACTCATAAAGTCAACTTGGAGTATAATATCAATTTATGGGATGTCCAACTTTGACCTGTGACCTCCACACATGCACATTCACACAAAGAACACACACAAAATGATACAACTGAGGGCTAGAGACATGATTTTGGTAGTAATGATACTTGCTGCAAAGCCTGTTTTTCTATCTGAGATCCATCCCTGGGAACCACATGGTTGAAGGAGAAAATGGATTCAGGTAAGCTGTCCTCTGATTCCCACACATGCATGCCCTCATCCCTACATTAATAAATACATCCAGACTTAAATATTTTATAAGAGTACACATGGGATACATGGGTTAAAATCCTGCTAATGGTCCATTTATTGTCTTTTGACTTTGTTGAGTGACTTCACCTCCCTTTGCCTGTTATTCAGAATGATGTAAGTGTACCACACTTGTTACCATAGTTACAATAACCAGTTGGAACAATACCCAAAATTGCTCTAGCCAAGACTGTCTTTCTTCTCTGTTTCAGTTTCCCATGTGAGAAGTGGAAGGATTTTGCAATACTTTGCCACCTGGGACGTTTTTCAGTTTTGTGTAATCTCAGCTTAGTGTGCTCCACCAGTGAGCAAGAAGGAAGCCTCTTTTCCATCATTCTCCTTGTCCTTGTCCAGGGACTCCTGGGCTCAGCTCTGACCCTGGCATGCTCACTCACCCTCTATATGAGGACACTGAAGCTGCAACTAAGCCATGACCATGGACTCAGCAGTGTATATCTCTCTCTTCATAAGCAATGCCTCACACTGCATTTGTGGTCCTAGCCCACATGAGACTCTCAGGATGTTTTGACCCCAAAGAGCATTGAATCCTGGGCCTCTTTCCATTCTTCCATACTGAAATGCTGGCATTCCATTTCAAGCAAGGTTGTGGAATATAATCCAACCCTAGAAACATTCTGATCTTGTCATGCACCTCTGACTACTACCTGTGAGTCCTAGGACACACAGGCCACTCTGTGCTATGGCTTGCTCAATCCCTAGTCCAGCCCTGTTCTCCAGGTACTTAGGAAGCCAAACAAAGGGGCAGGATTCAAAAGCTATACTGTGAGTTCTAGGCCAGTCTAGGCAACTGAGATAGACTCCATCTCAAAACACACACACACACACACACACACACACACACACACACACAGAGTTTATTTTATCACAAGTTTGTGTTTGCAGTTTTGTTTTTGTTTTGGCATAGGTTTTCAGTGTAGACCTGTATATGAAAAACGCGGCTATATCAATGTTTTCAAATCAGATGGCTGTCATTGGATAGAATACTTGCTCAGCACACAGAAGACCTTTGCATAAACAGGCCATGCTAGTAAAACCTGTAATCCCAGTAACTGGAGATGGAAGCAGAAAGGTCTGAAGTTCAAGGTCAGCCGGAACTTCATCAGCCTTTTTTAAAAAAACAAAACAAAAAATCAATGATTAACAAAAAAAATATCACGGCTCAGTTTTCATCATGCCTCAGCAGTTATAAGTGCTTCCAACCTAGACTGATGGACCTGGTGTGGTCCTCAGAACCCAGAGGGTAAAAAGGAAGAACTGGGTCACACAGGCTGATATCTGATTTGAAACTATATTATTCATGTGGACTCACAAAGATAACAATAATAAAATGAATCTTAAAAGAAATAAAAAGGGATGAGAAATTGTTTAGCAGTTTAGCACCTGGCGTGGACTGCACGGTGACCATTGCTGTTTGACAAAGTTCCAGCATTTCCTCATTGCCGATCTTAATTCTCCAGCATCATTTTTATTTCAATTTTAATAATTCTCACTATATGTTATGGAGTTTCCTTATGCCTTTTACTGTGGGAAATTTATTTTGCTGGCTACACTGGAGGATAGGAACATATATATAGGCAAGGCAGTCTCTTTAAACAAAATTCTTGGGAAAAATCCCACCACCATGGAACCACACAATGTCATTACTATGCCTACTCCCACACAAGAATCCCCATTGTGGCCCCCTGATTACACCAAAAATAGAGAACTTAAAGATTTACTAACTGGATACACCTAGTTCCAAGGATGAAAGCAACTATGAAAGGAAACAGTGGGCTCACATCCAGAAAGGCAGTAAGACACTTGCTGAATTTGTCACTTCTTGCCCCAGGAACAATGCTGTAATGAGGTTGATGGCTGCTTTTATCTTGCAATCATTAAGTCTCTTTTTAACCTGCTTGAGTCTAAACTAAGATTCACTTATAGAGCATAAAATGTGTAGTTCTTTTTCAATAAAGTAGCAGCTATACTGCTTCACACTCAGTTTTTGGCAGTCTCCTTCCTCTACTGATGCCTGATCTCTTCTTTGGGACCTGAACCCTTATGACACTGGACTCCAGCAGTACCTCTTGTAGAAAAAACAATTCAATTTCCAGCACCCACTTGGCAGCTCACATCTGAAATTACCACATTGATTACATCCATATGGTACTGTCTAGTATGACTTCTTTGATGACTTAGAAGGTTACTCTTCTGTACGAAGACTTTACTACATTGATTACATTCATAGGGTCTCTCTCCAGTATGAATTCTTTCATGACTGCGAAGAATACTCTTCAATGCAAAGGCTTTACCACACTGATTACATTCATAGGGTTTCTCTCCATTATGAAGTCTTTCATGGGTGATAAGATAACTCTTATGTACAAATGCTTTACCACAATAATGACATATATAGGGTTTCTCTCCAGTATGAATTTTTTCATGACTTTGAAGACTAATCTTCTGTACAAAGGCTTTACCACATTGATTACATTTATATGGTTTCTCTCCAGTATGAATTCTTTCATGACTCTGAAGGTTACTCTTCTGTACAAATGCTTTACCACAATGATGACATATATAGGGTTTCTCTCCGGTATGAATTCTTTCATGACCCTTAAGGTTACTCTTCTGTACAAAGGCTTTACCACAATGATGACATTCATATGGTTTCTCTCCAGTATGATTTCTTTCATGACTTTGAAGACTACTCTTCTGTCCAAAGGCTTTACCACATTGATTACATTCATAAGGTTTCTCTCCACTATGAATTCTTTCATGGCTGAGAAGATAATTCTTCATTGCAAAGGCTTTACCACATTGATTACATTCATATGGTTTCTCTCCAGTATGAATTCTTTCGTGACTTTCAA
>CABHPP010124917.1:0-19004 GCA_902168425.1 Peromyscus attwateri | reverse complement strand
CCACATTGAGCACATTCATATGGTTTCTCTCCAGTATGAATTCTTTCATGACTGCGAAGATTACTCTTTTGTCCAAATGCTTTACCACATTGGTTACACTCATAGCGTTTCTTTCCAGTATGAATTCTTTCATGACTGTGAAGACTATTCTTTCCTGTAAAGGCTTTACCACATTGATTATATAAATAGGGTTTCTCTCTTGTATGAAATCTTTCATGACTCTGAAGATTTCTAGTCTCTGCAAAGGCTTTATTACATTGAATATATTCATATGGTTTCTCTCCAGTATGAATTCTTTCATGTCTGTGATGATCACTCATCTGTACAAAGGCTTTGCTACATTGATTACATTCATAGCATTTCTCTTGAGTTTGAGTTCTAAGTACATGATGATGAAGATTGTCACATGCAAAGGCTTTATAACTTTGATTATACTCATAGAGTTTTCCTTCCAAATGAGTTCTTTGGTATACTTCGAAAGAGCAATCAGATCTAAAGGCTTTTTCATGTTGATTACATTCATAGAGAGCCTCTTCATTATTGGTTGTTTGGTGTGTTTGATGATGCCTGTCAAGCCTAAAGCCTTTAGTAGATGACTCACATTTATTATTTCCTCTTCCCACATGAGATTTTTCATATCTTTGAAGAGAACTTGAAGAACTCAGGGTCTGACCACACTGGTTGCATTCATAATGTTTTCTTATACTGTGAGCCACACTATATGTGCACAGTGAACCAGTAGAGAGAGAGGAATTTCCATATTCCTGGTAATCATAAGGTTGTTCTCCAATGAGAATTTCTTGATGAATTCCCACTGAAGTTGGAAAACCAATTAATTGTAAACTTGTATCACAGTCATCATGTGTTCTCATAGTGGGGACTACCACATATCTTCCAGTTGTTCTGAGAGAGACAGAACTACAATGCTTCTTTCCATGTCCCTTATGCTCACAAGGATTGTATCCAGAGTGACATATGACACACCTGCTAAAGGAAGATAACAAATAAAGGGTTTTCACATTGCATTCCCATAGTCAAAAGTTTTGTGTGTCACACAGATGTGGAATAGAGATTCATGTTTCTACACCAAGACAACCTATTGGTCTCTCATAGAGTGCTCCTCTCATTAAACTATGCTAAATCACTCACTACAAGTATAAGAGCAACACCAGCTTTAATACCAAAGCTTTGCTTATAAAAGGTCTTGGCCATACACTAATGCCCTCATAAATGATATGATAATTGGAAGGCATGATGGTAATTGGATAGACAGTTCAACATCATGCCTCTCACATGGCTATGATTGAAACTGTGACATCTATTATGGCATTGTTTCCTTGTCTTGTTCTTACAGGAATGCTTTGCAAACAGTGATCACCTACTTGACATTGGAGTACATGGTGTTTTGACAATTTAATAATCATCACAAAGCTGTGCTTATTTCCACAGTTGCTTTACATTAAAAGTCCAGGCCACATTAACATTTTTTTCAAACTGTTTGAAATCTCCTGCTCAGGCAGCCCCATTGCAGAAAGCCCGCCATCCATGGCTCCTCCCCCAGAGATGTGTGGGATCATGCCTACCAGCTATTTAAAACCCAGCCCATACATGTGCCATGGGTGCTCTCATGATCTGTCTCCTGCTTTCCTGAGAGCCACCTGGGAGTGCTCTGCTTTGAGCTGCCCTGTTTATTAAATGTGGAGTTATTAATTCAGTTTGGTTTGGCTTATTGCATTGGTGACAGAGGAACCCAGCAACTGGGGATCGAATACTCATATTTGGTGCACTGGCCAGGGTGAGTAGTCCTTCCACAACCATGTGGTGTGGCTGTGGAAGGCCATTCACTCTCTCTCCCCATTCCACTTTTGCCACATGGAATGAACAGCTCAGTAAGGCTCCCATTCCCAAACAAAAATGTCTTAAGAGGTCCAGGACCTCTTCCAAACTGAAGACTGCCTACTGAGTCACTGCAGTGCCAGGTGACTCCAGCCTGTTTCAGGGTAGAGACAGTAATTGCCCTAGGAATTCCCCTGTGTGAGAGAGACTTCACCAGAGTCCACCCCACACACAGCTCCCAGATGCAATTTTGTACCTTCCCTCACAACCACATCACCAGCAAATGGCTTGTGAATGAGTACTTGCTTAGTCCAAGTTCTTTCCACAGAAACTCTGGGGTTGTCTCCTCCAAATTGGGGCTGCAAGAATACTGCCCCATTCCTCTGTCTTCCCTGTTACTCTGCATCTTGTTTCCAGTGTATAGTTTGGCCACACTGTGATTCTAATGGTCCCATTCCTCTCCCTCCGTAGTTCTGGTTGTTTGTCTGCCTGCCTCTCTCCTTCCTGGAATATGATCCGGTCACACCAGGATTCTTCCTGAAATACATCCATTCTTTCTGTTCCTGTCTGCTCTCAAACCCTGAACTACTGCATAAATGTCTCCAGCCTGTTTGTCTGTCTGTTTGCTGCCTCCCACCACTTCCCTCCCACCAGAGATGGTGTCACCAACAACACACCACCACCACCACCACAACCTCCACCAACTCCACCACCACCTTCTCCACCTCCACCACCACCACCACCACCACCACCACCACCACCACCACCAATGTCACCACCTCCATCATCTCCACCACCTTCACCACTACCACTGCCTTCACCTCCAGCACCACCTCCACCACTGTATCTACTACGTCCACTACCACCTGCACCACCACCGCTGCCACCACCACTGCCACCACCTAGCTGCAGCCCAGAAGGGGTCCCTGTTCCCATACTCCCCACCCCTAAAATTCTACCTGCCCACTCCACCCTTAAACCTGTTCTCCTTCAATACACTCTGCTACACCTTCCTCCCTCCTAAAAATCTCTTTCCAAAATTCTCAACTTGCTGCTCTGACTTACTCAACTGGGCAGCATGTGCTGCTACTTACTCTGTTTTTCATTTTCCCTTTGCAGTGCTTTCTCTGGGATCCGGGTATCAGGGTTACCGACCTGCTAGAAGCCTCATTAAAAAAATTGTTTCTGTTAATGATCCTACTTACTTTTTATGTGTGGTGGAAAGGTGTGAATGGTGTGGCCACACATGTGTGTTTCTGATTAGTTTTGAATGCCTGACTTTACGTATCTTGAATGTGTCTTGCTAAATGGGTATTTTTTAAAATCTGTAAGGGGCTGGAGAGATGGATCAGCCATTAAAGGCTAGGCTCACAACCAAAATAAAAACCTGTAAGGATTATGACTCCAGATTGAAACTGTTCTGGAGAACATCGCCGGTCACCATTTTGATTGAGGTTAAAGAAATACTTCACCACGATCTTTAATAAGGGTAACCACTTGGAATGGCCCCACCAAGGAGACATTAGGTCTCCAATATAATTTGGTTTAGGATACATTTCTGTCCTGTCCTAAAAACAAGGTTTATTAAACAGGATTTAAAACAATGCTGGTTTTGATCATTGATATTGAAATATAAATTGTTAGCAATGTTAATACTTGGTTTAGCCTGATATATCTTAGGATCACCACTGAAAACTACAGACTGAATCTTCTGGCTTTTACTAACATTGGTAAGCTGTAACTAATTTGGTAAACTGTATGTTTAGACTTAACTTACATATGTCTTCAAAGTTAAACTTAAACAACAGTTGTGTAGTTTAGATATACCTAACAGATTTTGTTCTCCCATTCTCAAACACTCTCAGAGATCTGAGAATATGGCATTTAATATAAATGCTTTTTATGAGAGACATACCAACTCCTGGAAGCATCCTATATCTTCTCTAAGAAGATGGATGGTCACAGAAGAACTTCCACCTGGAGGCTTGCCTCGAATGTAACAAAGCCAGCCACACAGCGAAAAGCTGCTTTACACCTTTAACTGCTGCTAAGATCATGTTCAGACTGTGAACAAGTGGAGCAAATAGGGGAACAATTTCTCTGCCAAGGCAGGTAGGCCGATCGCCCCAAATTTCTATTCCACAGTTAATCTGTATGATCCTCTGAGCTTGGCATCTCAACATGTGCTACCTCTGGAACGTGTGCCCCAGTGACCACGGAGAGACTTGGGACTGCCTGGGTAACTGGAAAGCTGGCTCATTCCTGCTCATTTACTTATCCGTCTCAGATCTGATGGTGTTTGATGACTAGGGTACTAATAGATTTGCCAGTTTAACATCACCCCCAAGTCGAAGGCTACAAGCAACTTAGTATTTCATTAGTAAGTTTCCTATAAAAAATACAGACAGGTGTGCCTCATTCACAGACTCCATGGTACAGGATAAACTGTTTTCAGATAAAACTTCAGAGGTTCAAAGTTTTAGCTTTGATATTTGCAGTTTTGACTAACTGATAAAGCACTGATTACAAACAGTTTTCAGGAGTCCTTAAATTTCTGTGGATTTTACTGGTGCAGTTTTTAGAGCTAGGTTAGCACTAGAGAGAATACAGAACCCTGCAGGCATGTTCAACTCTCTCCTCCTTCACTCACTCAACCTCCTTTGTTCAGTGAATTTAGACTTAAAAATATTCAGCCTTTTAAACCAAAGCCATAGTTTTTACTATGACACCAAGATGTAAATCTGTTCCAGTAGTTTTATAGACACCTGAAGGTTCCTGGGAAAAGGGCTCTGCTACTTTGTAAAAGAAGTCTGGCCTATAGCCGGGCGGTGGTGGCGCACGCCTTTAATCCCAGCACTCGGGAGGCAGAGGCAGGCGGATCTCTGTGAGTTCGAGGCCAGCCTGGTCTCCCAAGCGAGTTCCAGGAAAGGCACAAAGCTACACAGAGAAACCCTGTCTCGAAAAACCAAAAAAAAAAAAAAAAAAAAAAAAAGAAGTCTGGCCTGATGGAAAATAATACCAGTTTCCAGAGCCTATTTTTGACCCCACTCATTTTTGAGCATATTCTGTAGGTTCACTCCTCCTGCCTGGGCCAAGGCCAAACCCACAGGGAGCCCTGCAGATACACCACTTCCTGCAACAGCTCTGAGGATACCAACCACCAAACAAGGATGCCAACTCGACAAATACTAACAAGTGGATTTCACCCACATGGCTGCTCATAAAAAGGCTCCCTATCTCTTAACTCTTATTGACACATTCACAGGATCGATGCTCTCCCAACATCCAGAAAAACAGCAGATGCTATGGCTCCAGTACTCCTAGAAAACATCATCCCTAGATTTGGCATGTCATCACCCCAAGCTCCTGGGACTTCACTACTGGTACCACCTCTCCTGGCACAAGTGGGCACCTACCCAGCAACTGAAACCTTGTTTTCCAAGATGTCCTAATTAAGGGCATATCTGCTCTCATGCCTCACTCATTCACCCTTGACTCTTTTATACAACCAGGACACTTCTCAGTTTCATTCTTTCTGGCAGTCTTCCTCCTACCAATGGCTATCCCTGTTCATAAGGCCAGTGATTAAAAAGCTATTCCTTTTTCTCCTAGCTATCCCACATTCTCCGCATCCTCAAGAACAGATGCATGAGGTATCCTGGATGGCAGCTATTCAAATGCTTCTCCATCCATACCCCTGCTCAGCATGGGCCCACCTGACTCCCAACTCCCGCCAACCCACATGGTCTCATGATAGCAGGAATTAGACAGGCTTGAACCTGCTCCCATATATACCCAAAATAAAGTTGGGATGTTTAGAATCTCCAGCTGAGGGGGCCTCCTTCCAGAAAGCTCAACATTGGCACCTCCTCCCCCAGAGATGCCTGGGACCATGCCCATGCCTACTGGCTATTTAAGACTTGGCCCATAGATCTGCCATGGGTGCTCCCCTGTTCTGTCTCATGCCTTCTTGAGAGCCCCTGGAGTGCTCTACTTTGCTATGCTCTGTTTATTAAATCTGGATTTATTAATTTGGTTTAATTTGACTTATTGCATCAGTGATGGAGGAACCCAGCAACCAGGAATCCAGTACTTATCACAGACATACATATATATCAGCTTGCATGTGAAAATTACCTGCCATGTCTTGTAGAATTTTGATAATATTCTTCAATATTGTGGTCTTCCCATTTGTACCCTAAAATACAGCACCAGAAAATGTGATAGATTACTGGAAATTAGGAACAATTGAAATTACTGTCTTTCATGAACCTTAGAACAATGCCTGATGTATTCACCAGAACTTTTCTTCTTTAACATTCAAAATTATAGGAGAGCACCAATCTCCAAGAAAGGCTTCTTCCCTAAGTTAAAAGCTGACAGAAAGCTCACAATCTTACCTACAATAGTGAGGTTCCTGTAGGTTTCCAGCATCACATCTTTGTAGAGACTCTTCTGGGAAGGATCCAGCAAAGCCCACTCTTCAGGAGTGAAGTTCACATGCACATCCTCATAGGTCACTGCATCCTAAAGTATCCCATATATGTACATAATAGAAATGGTGAGACTGCATTGCAAATGTACACTTCATTGAGAATATATTCTCATAATTCTGTGTGCTTGATACATTCTATGACATGGGTCATAAAATAACAAATACAGTCACCAACTGATTTGAAAAGGAAACATCAAGAGAGAATGACACCTTCCATTCCAGTGTCCACAGAATAGAATACAGCACAGCAGGAGAAATGCCTAGGAATATATAGAGACATGCAAACAGAGTAACACTATTTAGTGTACATCAGCAGAATTTTATCAAAATTATTAACTTGAAGAAAGGATACACAATAAGGGTGTGGTGGTGCACAACTCTAATCCCAACCCTTGGGAGGCAGAGACAGGTGAAATTTGTGATTTCCAAGCCTGCCTGGTTTATGGAGAGATTGCCCAGACAGTCATAGGTACATAGTGAGACCCTGTCTCTAACAAAAAAAAAAACAGAAAGCACTCAGGCCTCACTAAACATTTCTCCCTAGAGTTAAACATTCACGCCAGTTCTATATTTTTCTATTGAAGTGTAAGGCTAATAATTCCCAGGAAGCAAAGCATTTTTATTCAGTTGCTGTCTGACAGATCAATGAGTTCTCAAGAACATTAGTAAAGTAAATGCTGATCCTAAAACAGTAAAACAAACACCAAAAGGGAGGGAGTATACACAGATGGGTCAACAGATAAGACCACACATTTGAAAACAATGTAAAAGTGTAAAAACATACACAAAGGTAGGGACAGTATTACACAGCAACAATTCAGTGATTCAGGAGATTACTATTAATTTCAGGAATGAATGCATTCTTTTTTTTTTTTTTTTTTGGTTTTTCAAGACAGGGTTTCTCTGTGTAGCTTTGCGCTTTTCCTGGAGCTCACTTGGTAGCCCAGGCTAGCCTTGAACTCACAGAGATCCGCCTGCCTCTGCCTCCCGAGTGCTGGGATTAAAGGCGTGCCCCACCAACGCCTGGCTGAATGCATTCTTGCTCTGAAAAATGACACCAATGCCAAAGTTCAAAAGTCATGACATGGGTAAAGTTCAGCGCAAGAGCAAATGCCTGACATGTACAAAAACCTGATTCAATCTGGCAAAAATATAAACATAAAAATATCAGGCAAGAAATATGGATTGGCTAGGAAAAGCAATTGCTTCTACTTTACCTTACATTATTTAAGAATGGAGTCTCTACGGTTGGTGATGGCATGCCTCCATGAGAAGGAAGGGGGCTGCTCACTTTCACCAAAACAAAGGAATGTGGTGAGACTATATTCCTCCAGAAAGGCTCCTCCTTCTAAGGAGAAGTCACCAATTGTGACTCTACGTCACAATTGTGATTGTAAGTCACCAATGAAGGCTCACACCAAAGACAAATGCTCAAAGTCAGCACACTACCTGGAAGGTTTTTCATTCAACTCTCAGCATTTTGATACAGGTCATGACAGGCTCAAGTCAAACCACAATGCAAAATGCATTTAGTCTGATTTCAAAGATCCCCATATTATGTGATAGTCCACTACTGTTTGAATGTACACAGGTGAAAATGGCTCTTTGAATGCTCTTTGTACGGCAGAACCTCTTTTTTTTTTTTTTTTTTTTTGGTTTTTCGAGACAGGGTTTCTCTGTGTAGCTTTGCACCTTTCCTGGATCTCGCTCTGTAGACCAGGCTGGCCTCGAACTCACAAAGATCCGCCTGCCACTGCCTCCCAAGTACTGGGATTAAAGGCGTGTGCCACCACCACCCGGCCGTCAGAACTTCTTAAAGGAGCTGTATCCGGTTTTTTTTTTTTTTTGTAGTTGTTGTTTTCTTTTTACTTTTTTTTCAGCTTTCTCAGGATGTATGTGGAAATTCCATGCCACACATTGAAACACTAAATGTACCAGGCATTTCTAGGGTGACACCAGCAAGCTCCCAAACCATGGCATCAATTAGTTATAGATGCTTGGCCTAGCTTAGGTTGTCTCTGGCTAGCTCTTTCAACTTCAATTAATGTGTTTCTTGTTATCTGCCTTATGCCCTGGGGCTTTGTATCTTTCATTCTTTCTGTATATCTTTCCTGCTCCTTCCATGTCTGGCTGGTGGCTTCCAGGCTCCTGGCCCTGGGTGTGTCCCTCTCTTTCTCCCTCATTCTCTCCTTTCTTCCTCCCTCTCTTTCTTCAGGAGCATAGATTCTGCTCCTGTTTATTCTCTCTTCTCACCAGCCCTGTGCATCCCTCTTTGGCCTAGCTAGTGGCCATTCAGCTTTTTATTAGACCACTCAGGTGCCTTAGGCAGGCAAAGTGAAACAGCAACACATCTCTTCATAATTAAACAAATGCAGGATAAACAAATGTAACACATCCTTACATCATTAAACAAATGCAGCAGGCCAGACCAGACTCAATTGGGAGAAAATGGGGCCAAGCAACATCTTGTGTTTGGAGACTGAGGAGAAGGTGAAAGACCTGGGTGACAACTGGCTTCAACAGTTACAGTCAGTTGGTGAAACACGTCCATGGATTCAGCTGTCTCTGATTGGGGTCATGGAATTCTTTGCTCTGTTCCCTAGCTGCATGGGGCCTATCTGCCTAGGACACAAGGACCATCTCCTCCTACATACATGCAAACCTAATTAAAAGAGTCTTTTTAAGGAAAGGGTGTAACCACGCACTTTTAATCATGGAGACTTGGCAACTCCACTGGGGACTTGCGTAATGGAAGATGGGCTTCCTTAGCAGGGAGCAGGTCTAACCTTGAGTAAAATGCAACCATGTGTCTATTATGTCAATATTATATTATGACAATGCAGAATTGGAGCTACAGATACAGCAAAAGTTCAATTCAAGTCTAACAATTTATGCTACAAAGTAAATTGCATGAGAAACAAAAATAACATGAGAAAATGTCATCATAAATTAAAAATTGATCAACACACGACTGAATCAATAGTACATAAACACTGTGACACCATCTGACTTCTAGCTTTGAATGAAATTGTAATAAAGACTGCAATGAACTGGGTGGTGGTGGGGGCACACACCTTTAAACGAAGCACTTGGTTTTTGAGGCCAGGCTGGTCTACAGAGTGAGTTCCAGGACAGCCAGGGCTACACAGAGAAAACCTATCTGGGGGGTTGGGGGGGAGACTGTACTGTCTGGGAAAGAATAAAGAGATCAACAGAACATGAAAGCATACTTAAAAATAAAAACACAATAAATATAAATTCAATTTTACAACATGAGGCCAGAAATCACAGTAAGTCTGGCCTTAATGACACCAGGTAAATGAATCACCCTGGCATCTACATGCAAATGTTAATGACACAGACTTTACGCCTGCACAGAATTAACTGCTGATGGATCTACACCTGAAGGTTCAGTGCCACGTGCAGATCTTCTAGAAGACACTAGAGTGACCAGGGCTCTGTGAGTTAGCAAATCTGCCTTCCCTGGCCACAGTTTTTAACTGATTGAAATGAAAAAATGATCACCATAATCATCATGCCTTGCAAGGTGACTAGGATATTTCCGCACAAAGGCTCACACTCCCCCATGCTCTGTGAAGGCTCAAATCCCAGCGATAAATCGCTCAGAGGTCCCGCTTCTGCCTGGGAGTTGCAGAAACCTCAGGGGACTAAAGGGAATCACTCCAGACACCGCGTCCTGACGCCTTGTCCACATCCCCGGGGAGACACCACGCTGGATCTTGCCCCTTCTCCCCACGTGTGATGGTGGCCCCTCACTCACCATGGCGAATTCCGTGTTCACCCTCACCCTCTCTCCTCGTGACTCCCAGCAGTCAGTCACAGCTCAGCACACAGAACAGGAGATCCAGCTTTAACCACTGAGCCACAGACTAAGTTGCAGGGCGGACCGGAAGTGCCCTCCCCATTCTGATCGGCAGTTCATCTGGAGGTCCTGATTGGCTACAGAGGCCTGAGTGATCTAAACAGCTCCCTTAGGGACAGTGCTGTGAGGTGAGGGAGCCTAATGATTGGCCACTCTGGCTTCTACCCCAGGCACAGAACTTCCCCAGACCTGCAGAGATTGACATTGATGCAGAACTTGGGGCTGGACTGCAAAGTCTTCCCTGAACTATTCCTGCCCTCAGGAGGACTCTTTTCTGGGGAATTAGGTTTTGCTACGAACTGAGAAAGGACAAAGGAAACCTGCCATTTTCTGGACTAGAAATACCTCAGGCATGCTGTAGAAAACGTGCTATGATTTTCATTTTTGTAAAAAGAAAATTGTGATTTAAAAAAAAACCACCTATACACTAATATGCACTCTCTTAAACTGTTATTCAGTAGAAAAGGCCCATCAATATAAATACAGGATTTAGAGAAGTAAACCCCATAGGATCAGAGTGAGCTTTTTACTTATATCTATATTTACTAGAGAGCCTCAATACTCTAATGACTAAATTATATATAATTTATATATTTATTTAATTAATAATATATAAATATGTACCTTTTAATTATTTAAATAATATATATATATATATGTTATTGCCCATTTGACATAGGAGTCTACTGTGGTTTATTGTGCCCCCCAATATATTGTGCACCCTAATAAACTTATCTGGGGTCAGAAAACAGAACAGCCACTAGATAGACATAGAGGCCAGAAAATGAGAGCACACACCCCTTTAATCCTAGTATTCCAGAGGCAGAGGTCCATCCAGATCTCTGTGAGTTCAAAGCCACACTGGAAAGAGCCAGGCATGGTGACACATGCCTTTAATCCCAGGAAGTGATGGCAGGAAGCAGAAAGGTATATAAGGCATGAAGACCAGGAACTAGAGTCTTTTTTAAGCTTTTAGCTCTCAGCAGCAGTTCAACTGAGATCCATTCGCATGAGGTTAAGAAACTTTCAGTCTGAGGAAACAAGATCAGCTGAGGAATTGGCAAGGTGAGGTTGGATGTGGCTTGTTCTGTTTCTCTGATCTTTCAGCGTTCACCCCAATACTTATCTCCGGCTTTGTTTTTATTAATAAGACCTTTTAAGATTCATGTTACAGTCTACAGATGTAGGGCCCTGGCTCCCCATATTTGAGTAAACTGTTTGCCTGCTTGCCGACCTTGACCAGATGTCCTCCCTATGCCAATTCCCTGCCAGTATCCACCCTCCTGAATGCTTAAGGGAAGTTCCTTGTTTGTGTATCCTGCATATTGGGTGTTAACAGCTTAGATGCAAGAATGTAGAACATTCAGTACCGAACTTCTGCCCTCTGAGGTTCTCCCATTGTGCTGTAAGCCTGTATTTAAGGTTTCCTCCCTCTTTCAATAAAGGGCATTAGGCATTCTGCTGAGGTGAATGACCTGCTGTCTTTTGTCTCTGTTTTTCAATCCACAGCCCCTTGCTCAGACAAGGTGAACGGGCGGTGGTATCGTGGGTGTTATCGCTACATACAGATTTGTTTTCTCTTACTTCTGCATCATGAGTGAAAATAAGCAAAACAAATTAAGAATACATATTTTTGCATCATTCTTCTATTGTTTCATTTTCTTATCAGGGTCTCACTCTACAGCCCTGACTGGACAGGAACTTGATCTGCTGTCCAGACTAGCCTAAAAATCATAAAGAAAAATTTACCTCTGCTGTGGAGTGCTAAGATTACAGGTCTGCTCCACTCTGCATGACTTCTAGTAATTCTGCACAGTTAGTAATGAAATAAACAGCAGCTGTTAAGAATCAGCCTCAGATCCTGTCGGTCTGCTTCCCTCACCAACTCCACACCTTCAGTTTTGGATTTGTACCTCCACAGAGCTGTACTCTGGCAATAAAGTCCCTGTCAAAGAGTTTTTATGAAGGGGAGAGAGAGAATTTTCTGCTGAAGAAATGTGGTGGTATTGTGTTCCCCAAAATATTGTGCACCTTAATAAACTTATCTGGGATCAGAGACAGAACAGCCACAATATTAAACAGAGAGGATAGGCAGTGGTAGCACTCGCCTTTAATCCTAGTATTCCAGAGCAGAAATCTATCTGTTCAAGGATATAGCCAAGCATGGTGACTCACGCCTTTAATCCCAGAAAGGGAGCTTTTAATCCCAGGGAGTGATGGTAGAAAAGAAAGATATGTAAGATGTGAAGACCAGAAACTAGAAGCATTTGACTGGTTAAGCTTTCAGGCATTCAAGCAGCGCAGTTAAGCTGAGAGCCATTCGGATATGAGGACACAGAGGCTTCCAGTCTGAGGAAACATGATTAGGTGAGAAGTTGGCCAGGTGAGGTTAGCTGTGGCTTGCTATGTGTCTCTGATCTTCCAGTGTTCACCCCAATACTTGCCTCACATCTGATTTTATTAATAAGAACTTTGAAGATTCATGCTACACCTGGCACCCAAGGTTTGTGGTATGAATTCATGAAAAAGCTGCTTGCCTGTGGCCTTGTGGGCCCCAGCTCAGGCCCAATCTACATTAGGCCAGTTGTGGTGGCACACACCAGTAGGATTTACTGAAGGAGGGAGAGGCAGGAGGATCCCGAGTTTGAGGCCGGACTAGGAGGCTTGGGAGAAGCTTCAACCTGGGCCAAACCACAAACAGTGGTGGGACCATGGATGCAGTGGCTGCTGCTCTGAATTGCTGGCTCCTTCTCATCGTGTTGGTGACTGTGGTGATGCTACTATCTGGGACAAAGGGTTTACTGCTGCTTGTTCAGAGAAGAATTGCCTGGACCATTGTGTTACAAGAAACATCAACACAGGTCAGTTTGGAAAAGTTTGGTAAGACAAATGATGGGGAGAAATTGCTGTGAAGATTTTCTCTTCTAGGGAAGAACATTCATGGTTCCGAGAGACAGACATTTATCAGACTGTGATTGCTCCAAACCACAGAAGAGGCACAAAAAAAAGTCTACAGGGAACCATGACCACGCCTAACAGCAACTTTGAAATCTTTAAAAGGAAGATGGGACTCTACATAGATGATTCCACATGGACTATGGTAAAGCCATTAAGCTGATTAACACCATGGAAAGATCTGCTTTGGACTACAATCTGTTCAGAGCAATTTCGAGATGGCTAGCTGAGATGATCCAGCCTGACAGACTACTTGAACAAGGACTTGAAACGAGCCCTGCACTTTTTCATTTTGCAGCGACTGGACAAATGATACAGGACTTGACAATTAACTCAAAAATTTTCTTTTCAGGATTCCTTAAAGATGTCTTCACATAGCCGGGCGGTGGTGGCGCACGCCTTTAATCCCAGCACTCGGGAGGCAGAGCCAGGCGGATCTCTTTGAGTTCGAGGCCAGCCTGGGCTACCAAGTGAGTTCCAGGAAAGGCGCAAAGCTACACAGGGAAACCCTGTCTCGAAAAAAAAAAAAAAAAAAAAAAAAAAAAAAAGATGTCTTCACATGTAGAAAGCGGGAAGTAATTTTAAGAAAAAGAAGCCCACATTCCCAAGAAGTGGGGTGGGTAGTTTTTGGTCATTTAATGAGTTATGGATATTGTCATTGTTTACAATAGTTGGTTAAGAGTTGTTGATTCTTAATGGTCAGGAAAAAAGCTGAACAAGGAGATTAGATTCACATGTTGTGTTTAAAAAAAAGAAAGAAAAAGAAAAAAAGAATATAGATATTAAGTAGATAGAATCTACTCTGAGAAAAAGATAAAGAAATAATAGGATAAATGGGTAGATCACTGAATCTACACTAAAAAGGAAAAGAGGAAGATATAAAAATGACAGAAGGTAGATTACTGAATCTATTATGAAAAGAAAAACTACTTTTAAAAAGGAATTACTTGTTTTAAATAGGATAAGTAATGAAATTTTTGTCTGAGTTTATCAAATGTTACTGGAATGGATATTGATAATATATATAATGGAGTTTTTTGTCTGAATCTGTCAAATGTTAATGGACTAGACATTGTTAATGTAATTTTTGACTGTATATATTGTATATGCTTATTAGATAGTTTTTCTTGTATTAGTTATAAGCTTTTTTTAAATTTTAGAGAAAAGGAGAGGAAATGTGGTGATATTGTGTTCCCCATAATATTGTGCACCCTAATAAACTTATCTGGGATCAGAGACAGAACAGCCACAACATTAAACATAGAGGATAGGCAGTGGTAGCACACGCCTTTCATCCTAGCATTCCAGAGGCAGAAATCTATCTGTTCAAGGATACAGCCAAGCCTGGTGACTCACGCCTTCAATCCCAGAAATTGAGCCTTTAATCCCAGGGAGTGATGGTAGAAAGGAAAGATATGTAAGATGTGAAGACCAGAAACTAGAAGCATTTGGCTGGTTAAGCTTTCAGGCTTTCAAGCAGCACAGTTCAGCTGAGAGCCAGTCGGATATGAGGACACAGAGGCTTCCAGTCTGAGGAAACATGATTAGGTGAGAAGTTGGCCAGGTGAGGTTAACTGTGGCTTGCTCTGTATCTCTGATCTTCCAGTGTTCACCCCAATACCTGCCTCAGGTCTGATTTTATTAATAAGACTCTTTAAGATTCATGCTACAGACACATCTTGGCCACAAAGACCCAATCTTTTCTAGACCTTTAGACTTCCTGGCCAGCCATGGACCTCTGGGACTTGTCCTTTCACAGGATCTGACTGAAACTCAGATCTCTTCTCCTGATCCTTTAGTTAATGCTTAAATGAATGCTTAATTTCATGGTATATGAACTAATGGAGCAAATTTCATAATTTTGAACTGTGTCAAGAGGTGTGCTTGAATGAGAAAAAGAATAAAAAGAAAAGGACATGACTGCTCCTAAGTATGGTGGAGGAGAAGGTTTATTGTAGTTGTGTTAGAGAGCATAGTCAGAAGCAGGGATATCTGAGGGAGTCTAGAGTGGATGAGACCAGACTGAGCTGGGTCATGTGGAGAGAGTGGGAGGGGAAGGGAAGAGATGGAAACCAGGTGGAGCAGTCAAGAGGCCAAACATACAAAAGAGACAGGTGACCAAAATGTCTAAAGTACATATGGAAGAGACTCTGGGGGAAGGATAGCCCAGCCTCTGGGCAAAGAGTTCAGGATAGTGGGTTCAGTATGCCAGCCATACCCTGTAACAGGTAGAGACTGAAGGATTCTGGGAGAAACTGGTGACCAAATCCAGATTTACTATGATAAATAGTCACCTCAGCTATTTGTCTCAAGCTTGAAACTTAACATCCCAGCCTTTTGTTGATAGAAAATCAGGCAGCAGTTAGAGCAGTCTCCAGCATTTGATTGCTTAGAAATCTGCTGGAAGAGATAAATATTAGCAACAGAAGATAAAGCTGAGGAGGTTAGGGGGAAATTTGTTTCTTAGGGGTCCATTTGAAACCTTTAGGTGCACAGTCCTTGTCACTCTGGGAGGGGAGTCCCAAGACCAGCTAAAGGGGAAGATTCCACCCTCAGGAATAGTCAGGTGGGGAAGCAGGCTGTTGATTGACAAGAGTATATGTCTGGAGTCCATTTGACATGTGAGAGATAGATGGAAGTAGATGACCTGAAGCTTACATGACATTTTTAAGTTTATAAAAAGAGGACAAGTTTTAGATATGTTAGCATTACTACTGTTTGTAATCTGTACTCATATCCATATCGCAGGAAGAGCAGTAGACTCATGCCCTTGTGTCATGGTAAAAGCTTCAGGACCCAAAACTGATTCTGGATTAAAAGCATGAACACTATTTAAGGTGATCTCAGAGAGGACAGAAACATTCTGTGGAGCAGAAGGGCAATATCTCACTTGATCTTGATTTTAAATATGAAAAAAATCAGGGCCTCTTTTCTCTATCAGAAGACTGGATGTATATAGATTATTCTGGTGTTTTAGCTCAATAAGAAGAGCTTTTAAGCCTGTACCTCAAAAACAACAAAATAGACTTTAAAATCTCGAGCTTGTGGCCGAAGAGTTAGTGAAAACAAGATCTTAATCAGGAGCTTGGAACAGGGACGCCTTTAATCCCAACACCCGGAGAAGGAGCCATCTCTGTGAGTCGGAACCAGAACAGATCTGAACACTCTGTCTGAGGCCAACCCAGGGCCCAGCTGCTGATCCTGCAAAACCCAACAACTTGGAGGTGCTGGTGAGACTACCCCGCTCAGCTGAAATCCATCCAGGAGAGGATTCAGAATCCTACCGTTTGAAGTCTGAGGAAACAAGATCAGCTGAGGAGTCGAGGAATGAGCAAAACATGACCCAAGAACACAGAAGAGGGCACCACCCAACCACCAAACCAGATCAGAATCGTAAGTATACACTTCACCGACTGAGAACAGGGGTGGTCATCTTGCTCTGGGAACCAGATATTTAGTTTCTCATTTCCTGGTGCTTGAAGTTTCTCATTTCTGAGGCTTGGAGGTGTAAGCCTGAAGGGTTAGGGTCTTACACCATCTACACTGAGCAGAGAAAGAGATGAGTAGACGCCAGCAGAAAAATACAGGCAACAACATAAAGACCTATATGACAACAACAGAACCTACTGACTCTACAATTGCAAGTCCTGAACATACCAAGGCAGAAGAAACAGAAGAAATCAATCCTAAAAAGGACTTTAAGAAGATGATAGAGGCCCTTAAAGAAGAAATAAAAAATACCTTTAAAGAGGAAATAAAAAATTCCCTTAAAGAGGAAATGAAAAACTCCATTAAAGAGGAAATAAAAAATTCTCTTAAAGAGGTAATGAAAAACTCCATTAAAGAGGAAATAAAAAATTCCCTTAAAGAAATGGAAGAAAAAACAAACAAAAAATTGGAAGAAATCAAAGAAAGCCAAGAAAAAATAATTAAACAGATGAAAGAAACATTCCAAGATCTGAAAAAAGAAATTGAGACAACAAAGAAAACACAAGCTGAGGGAATGCTGGAAATAGAAATCCTGACTAAACGAACAGGAACTACAGAAACAAGCATAACCAACCGAATACAAGAGATGGACAGAGAATCTCTGACACTAAAGACACAATGGAGAAAATAGATTCGTCAGTCAAAGAAAACACTAAAGACAAAAAAGTTGTAACACAAAACGTCCAAGAAATCTGGGACACCATGAAAAGACCAAACCTAAGAATAATAGGGATAGAAGAAGGAGAATACCAACGCAAAGGCACAGAAAATATATTAAACAAAATCATAGAAGAAAACTTTCCTAACCTAAAGAAAGAAATACCTATGAAGATACAAGAAGCTTACAGAACACCAAATAGGCTGGATCCAAAAAGAAAGTCCTCTCGCCACATAATAATCAAAACATTAAACATACAGATCAAAGAAAAAATATTAAGAGCTGCAAAGTAGAAAGACCAAGTAACATATAAAGGCAAACCCATCAGAATAACACCAGACTTCTCAATAGAGACTATGAAAGCTAGAAGGTCCTGGACAAATGTTATGCAGACACTAAGAGACCACGGATGCCAACCCAGACTATTATACCCAGCAAAACTCTCAATCACCATAGGCGGAGTAAACAAAATATTCCATGATAAAACCAGATTTAATCAATACCTATCCATAAACCCAGCCCTACAGAAAGCACTGGAAAGAAAAATCCAACCCAAAGAAGCTAAACACACCCATGAAAACTCAGGCAATAGATAAACCCACACCAACAAACCCCAAAGAAGGACAACATAACACGACCACAAAAATAACAGGAAATAACAGTCACTGGTCATTAATATCCATCAATATCAATGGTCTCAACTCACCTATAAAAAGACACAGACTAACATAATGGATAAGAAAACAGGATCCATCCATCTGCTGCATACAAGAAACACACCTTAACTTCAAAGACAGACACTACCTCAGAATAAAGGGCTGGAAAAAGGCTTTCCAAGCAAATGGACCTAAGAAACAAGCTGGTGTAGCAATTCTAATATCTAATAAAATAGACTTCAAACTAAAATCAATCGAAAGAGATCAGGATGGACATTACATATTTATCACAGGAAAAATCCACCAAGATGAAGTCTCAATTCTGAACATTTATGCCCCAAATACAAAGGCACCCACATTCATAAAAGAAACATTACTAAAGCTTAAAACACACATCAAACCCCACACATTAGTAGTAGGAGATTTCAACACACCACTCTCACCAAAAGACAGATCCACCAGACTGAAACTTAACAAAGAAATAAAAGACCTAACAGATGTTATGACTCAAATGGACTTAATAGATATCTACAGAACATTCCACCCTAACACAAAAGAATATACCTTCTTCTCAGCACCCCATGGAACCTTCTCAAAAATTGACCACATGCTTGGCCACAAAACAAATCTCAACAGATACAAAAAAATTAGAATAATCTCCTGTATCTTATTGGACCACCATGCCTTAAAGTTAGACTTCAACAACAACAAAAATTATCGAAAGCCTACAAATTCATGGAAACTGAATAATGCCCACCTGAAACATCAATGGGTCAAGGAAGAAATAAAGAAAGAAATTAAAGATTTCCTAGAATTCAATGAAAATGAAAGTACAACATACCCAAACTTATGGGACACTATGAAAGCAGTGCTAAGAGGAAAATTCATAGCTCTAAATGCACACATAAAGAAGATGGAGCAATCCCATATCAATGAATTAACAGCACAACTGAAAGCTCTAGAACAAAAAGAAACAAACTCACCCAGGAGAAATAGACGCCAGAAAATAATCAAATTGAGGGCTGAAATCAA
>CABHPP010124916.1:8475-41992 GCA_902168425.1 Peromyscus attwateri | reverse complement strand
ATGAATTCAAATACCTTTGAACTGGCACCAAAGAATGTGAACAGCAGAGACCATTGCTCACTACCAACAAAGTTGATCGAGGACTTGAGCAGGTATCTGAAAACTTGCCCCTTCACCTACAAGCGGATAAAATACAACCAGGCCCTAGGGAGAGAACTAGTGGATTTCAGTGAATTTGACCCAAAACGGGAAACAAATTCTGAGCAAATAACTAGTGAGCAGGTGTGTGTGTGTGATGAGAGAGTAGCCCATACTTTCCAAACAAGCAGAATCCTCACCTGAGTTCATTACTTTTGACTTGTACTACATGGTTGGAAACATGGCCATCTCAGTTAGGACTCCCTCAAGACTTGACCTCCCTGACCAGGAAGGGGGACTCTAGTTTTCTGGAATAGGCATCAACAGATATTTAAATAATCCTCCAGAGGAAGAGAACTCTCCTGAACTCATCGACCAGGACACAGGGTGAATAAAAATTGTCTCTTCTCTGAGAGTCAGCCTCATCCCAGCTTCTATTATCCTTTCTTTCAGAACAGCTCCTGACATCTGTACTTGCCTTTTGATATGGGAGACTTGGGAAGTCTCATTTCATTGGTTTGCTTGAGTTTTATGAGTCTCATTATTTCCCTGATTTTGGGAGGACCTCACAATGTCTGACAAGGTCTTCCTTCAGTTGACTCTTGCCTCAGTGAACCTCTTGGCCAAGGCAGCCCTGGACCCCTCCACGCTCCATCCCAGGATGCTCTCTGTAGGCTTCTCTGGTTGTGTTGCTAACAGACAAAGGCTAGGCCTTGTGACCTAGTTCTCAGAGTGAATGGATGCCACAGAGCCAGACCACTTGACATTGAAAAGTTTCAACCTTATATTTGCCTCTGACCACTGAAATGGTGGGTGCAAGACAGTCAGTCACTTTGTCTTGGTTTTCTCACTTGTAAAATGGGGTAACAATAGCAGTAGCCTGGTGGGTTGTAAGGAAAATGAAATGAGTGAAAGTACTTAGAACTATGCCCATTAAGTAGCAAGTGCTTAGTAATCTTAATTTATTAATATTTACTATTAAGAGGGAAGGTGCCCTAGGAGCCCAAGAAAGGAAGCAGTTTAGCCCACCAGAACCAAGAAAATCTCCACGGAAATGCTTATCGCTCAGAAGAGAGTTTTGCTGCATGAGTAGTTTCCCAGAGAATGGGTTGAAAGTATGGTAATAGGACAACAAAAGGCGTAGAGGCTTGGGTATGAGTATCACCTAGGAAGTGGTCCAGGCAGGGAGATGTGGATGAGCAGCAGGGTTGGGATGTGGGAAGGTAGAACAAGTGGAAGTTGGAGGGGTGGGATGAGGGCTGGGAAGGACTCTGTGCTAAACCATCACTGTCTCAGGGCAGGGCAGTGAGTATGACAGTCCGTATGGTCCAACTCACTGTGAGATTGCTTTGTGCTGGGGTGCTGGCCAGGAGACCTGTGGGAGAAGCTATTCCATTAATGCATGGTGAGGCTTTGTACAAATGGGCCATTAACATCAGAGGTGTTGCCTTTCTTTTCTCCCTGCTGGGATTCTGTATGGTACTGTTTATGTTTTGCTTGCTTTATTTGTTTTTTGTTTTGTTTTGTTGCTTCAAAAACGCAACATGTAAAAATCCATTCCTTCTTTGAGTGACAGTGTGCAGCGTGAATCTCACCCACCCGCTGCATTCCTCAGTGCTCATGCAGCCACAGCGTTGAGATGGGCTGAAATGTATTTGACACTGCTGCAGCTTTAAGCTTGGAGTCACCCTGTAAGTCAGCCCCTGCTCACATCACTTGTCACACACCATTAGCAGTATCCCTGGGTGAGGGACCCAGGGTTAAGGATTAAGTTTAAAAGCCTTCTTGTCATTTTTCTGCTTGCATTGGTTGGACTCAGACTGAGAATTCATTAAATATTTAATTTTGTTTGGTTTGCTTCAGGGTAAAAGCTAAAAGAACTCTGGCTGATGTATTGTTGCTTCCTAGCCCTTCACCAAGAATTCTTCATGATCTTGAATGGAAGGATCCTTTCTGTAGATGCATCATTATTTCTGGAATTTGACTATCACTCACACTGAAGGAAGTGTTTCGAGGTGCTACCCCCAGAACAAACCTAGTGAGAGGTTGGTGCAGACCCTTGCAGGTCTCAGAACACAGCCAACCTGAGCTCTGAGTTAGATTCCTTCCAAACAGGCTCATTTATAAAACTACTGCTATTTTCTTTTGCTCGGCACCTGGTGGGAAGAGCAGCAAGGCTACCTATGGTGTAAGGGAAAATTCCTTTGGTCAGCATCCCTAGGGCATAGTTCTACAATGACTGAAGAGGACCTAGGCAGAAATTTATCCTTAGATGCCATTCTGTGAGAAAAGCACGTTCTTTCCACCATGGCTGTCAGAGCTCCTCATCAACACCGAGAAAAAGGCTTTTAGAGCTGACCAGTTCACCCTCTGGAACATTCCTGTTCCTTTAAGCAACCTTAGAAATAGTCACCAGGACATGAGTAGGCTCAGGACCCCTTTTCTTTGTCTGCATCTTCAGGGAAGGGAGGTGCTTCCTCCAAAACTGGCTCCTCCAGAGGAACGAACAGTTTGTGGACTGACTGCTGCCTGCCTCTGCACTCTCTCCTCTCAGTTGTGGGTTGCTGATGACATCACTTTGCTATGACATCACACCTGGATCTCAATGGCTGTGCCAGAAAGCTCCAAGGAATTAAAGATCTTCAGTGCCTTTAAAGCTACCTGGATTCCCAGTCGGTATTTCCTCTTCTTACATCTTTCTGTCCATCTTCCTTTAGAAAAGAATGGTTGGCTGATATGCAGCCAACCCCTGGGAAATTCTGCAGGAGCTATCAAGGTTTCTTCAGATGTTTGGAAGCCCATTGAGTGGAGGGAAATGTGAAGCTGACTAAAGCTTAGAGGAATAATTGTTGTAGGATAAGAGGAAAAGTCAGGAGGCAAACGTTTGTCCCACTGTGTTCTAATGCATGTTGGGGCTGTCATGTGGAGGGATATAGGAGTCAGGAAATGCTGGATCAGCTGTAGGCAGATTGCTGTATTTTTTTAAAAACCAAAGCTAATGAGTGTTCTTAATTTCTGAACCAGTTTCTTAAGCTTATTGGACCACAGAATGCTTTTCATGTAAGGGTCAAAGGGTGAATGTTCGTTGGAGCCGGACTGGCTCTGAGTAAAGATACTTGCTGCAGAGCTCAATGACCTGAGTTTAACCCCCAGGACCCACAGGGTGGAAGGATGGAAAGAGATAACTGAATCCCACGAGTTGTCTTCTGATCACCACTTGTGTGTGACACACACACACACACACACACACACACACACACACACACACGCACTAAAATGGAATTACTTTAGAGACTTCAGATGTAAATGTAAGCTGCCGTCAAATGTCATGAGGGTGGGGAGACAACATGTAAATGTGCGTCTCCTTGGACCTGGTTTACTGTATGTTGATAAGTAGAAATGAGAACTTCTGAGGTCCTCCAGTGGCTCTAGAGTGTTATGGTGGCTTTAGGATGTACCAGGTGCTTTAGTTATGTTCTATGAAATGACTTAAGGAGGAAGAGTTTGTTCTGGTTTGAGGTGACATTGGGCTGCCAGTTCACAAAAAAAAATGACATGGAAACTTATTATTAATTATAAAAGATCGGCCTACAGCTTAGGCTTTTCCCATTAGTTTTTATAACTTAAATCAACCCATTTCTATTCAGCTACATGCTACCACATGACTAGTGGCTTTTACCTTTCCTGCTGCATGTCTTGCTCCCTCTGCATCCGGCTGGCGACTCCACCTTTTGTCTTCCCAGAGCTCTCTGTTCCCAGAAGTCCTGCCAAACCTCTACCCTCCTAGCTAATGGCCATTCAGTTCTTTATTAAACCAATCATGGTGACACACCTTTACACAGAATAAAGGAATGTTCCACAACAGATACAGACCTTTATGGCAGGGAAGGCATGGTGGCAGGAATGTGAAGATTCTGGTCACATTTCTTCTGCAGACAGGAAGCACAGAATGAACAGGAAGTGGAGTGTCCTCGAGGCCTGCCCCCAAGAAACCCATTTCCTTGAGTGAAGCTCTACCTCCTAAGGGTTCTATAACCTTTCACACAGCATCACCAGTTGGGGACCAAATGTTTAAACACATACCTGTGCCTGTGGGGACATTTCACATCCAAATTACAGCAGGTTTACATTATTTTGTCAGAATGAGGTTAATATAGTGATGGCTCATTTTAGTTTGAAATTTCAAAGGCTAGAGAAGAGTTTATATTGTGACCATCCAGGAGGATCATGGTGTATTTAACATTTGGTTCTTCCCAGCCATATGTAATAAACTTTCAGAAAGGAGGAGGAATGTGGAAAACATGTTTTATAACAGAAGCATTGTATCTATTCATGAAACCCAATCATAAGGGCATCTTAAGTGAGGTTCCTCCTCTTGATAACAGTCATAAAAAAGAGGACTAGATGGCCATACTGGATCATTGAACTCGGAGTGCCAGAAGTTTGAGCAGGTGAGAATGATTAAGTGTTGTACGAGTAAATGTCAGGTTCTTCTCTTGGTTAAAAGATGTTTTGAGGTGCAGGGATAGAGAAGTAACTCTGCCTCACTAGCTTTTGGGCAATGATTTTCATTAGCACCAAGTACCATAAATTCCCTAAGGGTACCACTAGGGAAAACATGTACTTATTTGCAAGTGGAAGTATGATAGGTGAGTGGAGGGATATAAACACATGCAGCCCAGAGGTGAGCGCCATCTCTTGGCTATTATATTTGAAGAAGAATGAGATACCTGATGAAAGAAACCAAGATGAGGAAGGGGATCGCCTGCTGTGGAAAGCAGACTGAAGTTAAAGGCTGTTGAAACTTGAGAAAGGTAACTTTTAGCTGGAAGTTTTCCTGTGTCCCGCCTGGTCCATGACCAGGACAAATCTCTCTCACCCACAGATGCTCAGACCCAAATAAACACACACAGGCTTATATTATTTTTAAACTATGGCAGGCTTCTTGCTAGCTATCTCTTATATCTTTTTTTTTTTTTTTTTTTTTTTTGGTTTTTCGAGACAGGGTTTCTCTGTGTAGCTTTGCTCCTTTCCTGGAGCTCACTTGGTAGCCCAGGCTGGCCTCGAACTCACAGAGATCCGCCTGCCTCTGCTTCCCGAGTGCTGGGATTAAAGGCGTGAGCCACCAACGCCCGGCTCTCTTATATCTTAATTTAACCCATTTCTATAACTCCATACTTTGCCATATGGCTTGTGGCTTACCAGTACCTTTACATCTTGCTTCTCCTGGCAGCAGCTAGCAGTGTCTGCCTTGCCTCTCCTTTCTCTTCCTGTCTATCTGTTTGAATTTCCTGCCTGGCTCCAAGCTGCCTTGTCATAGGCCAAATGGCTTTATTTATCAACCAATCAGAGCAACATATATTCACAGCATACAGAAAGACATTCCCCCATCACTTCCCCTTTTCTGTCTAAACAAAAGGAAGGTTTTTACTTTAACCTAGTAAAATTACATATACCAAAACAATTATCAAGCAAAAAATATAGTAACTGTTGTGTGATATAATGCTGGTTTTCAGACATCTTAAGGCTCACTGGATGTGTGAAAGACAGTACTCACACAGCCTCAAGGGGTGGAATTTGACTGGCAGGTGGAAGCTCTCAGAGAGTAGGTCATGGCTTTTTAAAAAATGATCTGTCAAGGGCTGGCAAGATGGCTCAATAGGTAAAGATGTGATTATCTGAGTTTGATCCCTGGGACCTGCATTGTAGAGGGAGATTGTCCTTCTGACTCCCACAGATGTGTGGCTGCTGTTTGTGTACACACACACACACACACACACACACACACACACACACACACACACATTCTGCCAATGAGAGGTTACCAGGAGTGGGATGAGCAGCCGCAACAAGGGGTTTCTCATCACTACAAGTTCCTATAGCACAGAGTTTGACTTTAGGAACCAAAAGCTCCAGGACTTCCCTATAGCTAACAAAATTTTGACACGAGGAGCTGTAAGTCTAGCTTAAGTGCACTGATCTGCCTTACAAATGCATGACTACCAAAGGGAAGGAACTGGGAAATAACAGTGAAGGAAAACAATTTTTGGTAGGGACTGCTTACCAACTTTATGGGTAGTCCCCAGCCTGTAGCCACAAGTAAGCTGGCGATGGATCACTTAAACCTTCTGGGGTGTGTGAATCAGAGCCTTAGAGTGTCAACCAGAGGACAACTCTACTATCTTGCCACATGGCTGCACATCTTGGGGTCTTTCTTCTACATATGGTGTTTGGGTCTTATAGTACTAGAACAACTCAATGGGAACTTTAGTTTTTAAGGCAAGTGAATATCAAACATCTGTTATGTGCTAGACCAGCAATGCATTGAGTTTAGTCTCGCTTCATAGAATTATAGATATAATATAATTATAATATGTAATATTATAATTATTATATATAAAATATAATATTTTCAATTATGATTTCTTTGGGAATAAGTTTCAATCCAGTTTCTATTCATGGACTACTTTAAAACCAATGATTTTGTTCCTTCTACTAAAAATTTCATAGTCTTTAATGTGAACAATTTGTGAGGAAAAGGGGACAGGAAACATGACTAGTGTTTAGTTCAGATTATTGAGACAACAAGAACTTTACTGAATTCATTCCATTAATTTAGACTCACATGCAGTAAATACCACAATAGACAAGTATGTAGTTTCTAGTGTTTGGCAGCATGGAAATATATTAGCAAACAGGCAATTCTGTCTTTATGGCTTACCTAGGTATGGATTGGGCTGTACCTCCATCACAGATAATGCGTCATGCTTCAGAGTTTTGAACTGAAGTTGAAAAACATCTTGGTCATTACAGGACCCCATGGCTAATCTCAATTGTCAACTTGACACACCTAGGGAGAAGCAGCCTCAATTGAAGAGCTACCTCCATTCGCCTGCTCTGTGGATGTGTCTGTGGGGTATTTTTCTGATTGCAGATTGATGTTAGATGGCTCAGCTCACTGTGGGCAGTGTCATCCCTAGGCAGGTGGGCCTGGGCTGGATAAGAAAGCTAGCTTAGCATGTCATGGGGAGCAAGTCATCCAGAAGCATCCCTCCATAGTCTCTGCTTCAGTTCCTTGCTCTCGGTCCCTGCCCTGAGTTCTTGCCTTGGATTTCCTTGATACCTGACTGTAATCTGTAAGATGGAATAAATCCTTTTCTTTCAATTTGCTTTTGATCCTGGTGTTTATCTCAGAAATGGAAACAAACTAGGACAGGGAGTCAGTGCTTCCTGGATGAGGACAAGGAGTCAGTATGTCCAGGAGTACACAGCCTTTGCAAATATGAGTTCTTCCCCTTTTCTTCCTCTTCCTCCTTCCTTTTCTTTGAATAATAAAATTGGTATAATCTAACACTTATCTATGTTGTAGAATATTATTTTCAGATGTGTTACATTTGTTTATACTGTGAAACATTTGCTTTAATGATGCAAAGATGTGTTGTATTCTTTTATGTTGCATTTGTTTTACTCTGTGAAGCTGTGTTACTTTGCGTGCCTAAAACACCTGATTGGTCTAGTAAAGAGCCGAACAGCCAATAACAAGGCAGAAGAAAGGATAGGTGGGGCTGGCAGGCAGAGAGAATAAATAGAAGGAGAAATCTGGGAGGAGGGGAAGAAAGAGCAAGAGAGAAGAAGAGGAGGATGCAAGGGACCAGCCACCCAGCTACACAACCAGCAACAGAGTAAGAAATGAAGGTATACAAAAATAGAAAAAGGTAAAAGCCCAGAGGCAAAAAATAGATGGGATAATTTAAGAAAAGCTGGTAAGAAACAAGCCAAGGTAAGGCTGGGCATTTATAATTAGGAATAAGCCTCTGTGTGTGATTTATTTGGGAGCTGCATGACAGGTTCCCCCAAAAGAGCAAAAGCAACAACTACACATCTATTTTTAATTGTCTGACATAAACTCAAAGCTAAGTTTAATACTCATTTACAGAAAGCATATAAATTACAGATTCATGACAATTAGTTCAAGGTTCCCTCTCAAATTTTCTAATGATCAATGGACATGATTTTATATCTATTTTACATATTTTGTTTTACATACCTTGATTCTATGTATCAATTCAAATGATTACTATTGTTATTGTTATTTTAGAGAGACAGTGGTTCATATAGGGTAAGCTGAACTTGAACTTGCTACATAGCTGAGGATGACCTTGAACTCCTGACCCTCTGCCTCTCCCTCTCAAGTGCTGGGATTACAGGTAAATGCAACCATGACTAGTTTTGCTTCAAATTATTTGTAAAAATGGGCAGAATTTGTGGGGTATATATATTTAAAATTAATAGATGTAAATGTTTTATTTCACAAGTCATTTGAATATTTTAAGCTTTGTATTTGTGCCAGAAGTTGAGGTTTGATTATATGGAAAGATGTTCTATGGAAATATTAAGTTTGATTTAAAACAATATGATGTTCTCTGCTTAGTATCTTTATATTAAGTAAAACTTTCTTTTATAGTAAGAGAGGTTTTACAAAACAAATACTTTGACTCTCCAGCAGTCTCTCCAGTCCCAATGTTGTACAAAATTTGTACATAAGTCTTCAAATTTCAGATAACTATTAATTATATCCTGGACAAAGCCAGAGATGTCAGAGCGAGAGAAACATGGAATGTCAAGAGAGAATTGGTATCAGCATGGACCAGACTGGGGCTGGCTGAATAGCATGGCTGAATCACTGGGCTGGAGAATGCTGGTAGAAATAAACCTATTCAGTTTTATTGCCTTGGAAGAACCAGACTCAGGTGGGGAGAGCCAATGGCTACTTAGAATGCTGGTCACCAAATGGGGCTGTGCATAGAGGTCTCCTGAGAAGTCTGGGTAAGTGGGAAGGGGGCTCAGAGGCCTATGAAGAGCAGGGTTGCCTTGGTTGGAGGGTTATTTCTGCAGCAGAATGAGCTAAGTCATTACCAGCACCCAGGGGTGTGCCATTGGCAAAGGGTGTAGAAATGGAAGTTGTGATCTGCTCAGTTGCTACAGTGTGTGCCATAAAAGCATGAAAAGATGCATTTGGGATCCTAGAACCCATGTAAAATGCTGAGTGTGGCAGTGTGTACCTGTAGCCCTAGAGCTAGGGATCCTGGGGCCTGTCAGTCTAGCCAGTGTGAGTTCCAGGTTCAGTGAGAGACTCTGTCTCAAAAATAAGGTGGGAGTGATTGAGGAAACACCTGACATTGACTTCTGCCTCTCCACACACGTGGAGCTTCATACACACATGGACAAGAATGCACAGAGATATACATAACACACACACACACACACACACACACACACACATTCACACACACATACAATGCACACACACATAAAAGAGAGAGAGAGAGAGAGAGAGAGAGAGAGAGAGAGAGAGAGAGACGTGCACCCCCAAAACAATATTCCTTATTGGTCTGTTCTAAATAACTTTTCTGTCTTTCTTGGAATGATGTAGCCCCTTTGGTGCTGATGTTAGCCTGATGTTGGAAGTCACTGTGTTAGATGAGATAACTTAGACAGAAAAACAATTACCGTGTGATTTTACACATACGTGGAATATAAAGCAGTTGATCTCAGAAGCTGAGGAGAAGAAAGTGGTTCCTAAAGTGTTGGGAGTTGAATGAGGAGAGAAAGTGATGTCAGAAGGTTAGTAAATGTAACTAAATCAGTCAGGAAGGATAAATACATTTTAATGTTCTTTTGCATCACAGAGTGACTATTGATTATAAAAATGTGTTGTATATTTGAAAAGTAAAACACTAGAAGAAGATAATTTGAATGCTTTCTTATTTTTTTAAATTTATTTTGATGTTTGTGTGTTTATGTGCGTGTATGTATGTGTTTGTGAGTGTGCATGTATGGGTGTGGGTTCCAGCGGAGGCCAGAAAGGGTGTTGGATCCCCTGGAACTGAGTCACAGGCAGTTGTGAACTGCCTAACATGGGTTCTGGGAACTGAACTCCCATTCTCTGAAAGAGCGTCAAGTGCTCTCACCCACTGATGCATTGTTCCAGCTGCATTTGAATGCTTTCATCACAAAACATTGGTAAAAGCAAAGCTTGAGGAAATAGTCATGTTTACACTTGGACTTGAAATTATGTGATGCACAGATTATAAGTATCATATAGCACTCCAGAAACTTGTGTATTTACCTATCAGTTAAAAAATAAAAATAAAAGGAAAACCATCTTTTGAAGCAAATTAGTTACATTTAAGGTCAAACTGTTTTGCTTAATTTTAAATTTAAGCAATTACTTTAAAATGCTTATTTGTAATGATCAAGACTACATATTCCCTATATCACAAACAAAACAAAACAAAACAAAACAAAATAAATCAAGTGTCGTTCAAGTGGATAGTCTAGCACAGGAAAACTTTTAAAGTGTTGCTGTAGGATGCAGGCTTAGGAAATTTCAGGAATGCGTATTGCTGTCTGGGATTGCAGTGATGCATTTAATTACAGAGTTTCAAATTGTGATGAACCTGGTTGGCCTGAGCAGGTGTTAACATTTATGGAAGTCTGAAAAATTAAGTTCCATCCAGTAACAATCACTAGTGAACACTGACTTTTGGAGAGTGGAAGTGACAGACTGGATGCAAGGTAGAAGAAAGGTTGAATTGTGGGTAGGAGTAGTCCCACTGGAGAGCTCTCTGGAGCGTGGAACCCTGGGGTCTTAGCAAACAAGGAGAAGGCTGGGAGAGGTTCATTGATTTGAAATTGCACATCAGCTTACAACAGTTGTGGTTCAGAGTTTCACTGAGACAGGCATGTCCTAGGGGGTGTTCTGGGACTGTAAAGTTCTTAGACCAGCAGCTTTGGCTTATTGGGGTGCAACTAGAAGCATAGCCTGATAAAATAAATGATCTAGTCCCCTTTAAATGCTCTGAGGCTGAGGAGAAAACTTTAATTCATAAATAATTTTTCCAGGGTTCGTGCCACATATCCTGGATATGAACCCTAGATATGGATGACATAAAGGAGGAAGGATTTACCCTGGATATGGATGATGTAAGGAGGAAGGATTTATCCTAGATATGGATGATGTAAGAAGGAAGGATTTACCCTAGATATGGATAATGTAAAGAGGATTTATTTGGCTCCTGGTTTCAGAGCATCTCAGTTCATCAAGGTAGGGGAGGCATAGAGGGGGTTATAGTGGTCAGAATACTGAAGGTTTTCCTCGCATCGTGGAAACCACCCATGGTGACCTGCTTCTGCCAGCCAGGGCTCTATTTCATGAGTGCTCCCCCAACACTGCTACTGTCTGGGAACAACATGAACCCATGGCAGATTTCAACTGCAGATTGATATCTAGATTTATCCTAGATATGGATGATGTAAGGAGGAAGGATTTATCCTCGATATGGATGACATAAAGGAGGAAGGGTTTACCCTGGATATGGCGGATTCAAACCACAGCAGAGTGAATGCTGCTGAAAGAGCCAAGTCTTGTTAGGAAATCATCAGAAGAGGCATGCTAGGGAGAAGAAGATCTGTAGAGGGTTGGCATTTGGGATCATGGAAAAATAGAAGAATGATTCATGAGCCTTAGAATGTTTTTGCATGCTTACTTAGACACTCCAGCCTTCACTTGGCAACAGCAGCCGCCACCTCTGTGCTCTGAAGAGTGCCATGGTAGTGATATGTTATCTTTATATTTCTGGGTTATGTTTGCAAAATATTAGGGTTATCAGTCATATTAAGTATTTGAAGGAAATTATCTTTTTTAAATGTTATATAACTTCAATAGGAGGAAAATTACAAATATTACAAAGAATTATTTTCTAAGGTGGAATAATATTAAAACGAAGAAGACTTATTTCTAGAAAAATGGCAGCATACACAGAAACATATGTTTGTAAATGTATGCATCTATGCACAAATGCATATTATATATCTATGGATGGCTGCAAATTTGTCTATCTTATTATCATCTATTTTCTATCTATCCTTCATCTATCTATCTGTTTGTCTGTTTGTCTGTCTGTCTGTCTGTCCTAGTTAGGGTTTCTGTTGCCATGAAGAGGCACCATGACCACGGCAGCTCTTACAAAGGAAAACATTTAATTGGGGTGGCTTACAGTTCAGAGGTTTAGTCCATTATCATCATAGCAGTACATGGTGGTGTGCAGGCAGACATGGTGTTGGAAAAGGAGATGAGGGTTCTACATCTTGATTCACAGGCAACAGGAGCAACTATATGTACCACACTGAACATAACTTGAACAAAGGAGACTTCAGAGCCTACCCCTCATAGTGCCACTCCCTTTGGGGGTCATTTTCTTTCAGTCTATCTATCTATCTATCTATCTATCTATCTATCTATCTATCTATCTATCTATCTATCCATCCATCCATCCATCCATCCATCTATCCATCCATCCATCTATCCATCTATCCATCTATCTATCTATCTATCTATCTATCTATCTATCTATCTATCATCTATCTTCTATCTATCTATCTATCTATCTATCTATCTATCTATCTATCTATCTATCATCTCTGTCTTTCTTAGTCTATTTATCTTTTGTCTTCTTTTCTGTCATACATTTTGGTGTAGACATGGTCACACAATCATAACATTTGTGGATGAAGTAAGTCATTACTCTTTAAAGCTTTAGCTTTTAATGATCTATTAGAAGACAGCAGGACTTTGAAATGACATCCTAATCCTTTGTCTCTGTGTAACACCGTTGCAGGGAAGAGGTGAGTCTGAAAAGTGCTGGTTCTGTGCCTTCCCACCAGCCAGTTCTTGATCTTTAGCTCAGAGTGTTCTCTGCTGCACAGCTGCATTGTGCACATGGAGACCCCTTCTGAGAAAACAATTGAGCAGACCAAGATGGGCATTCAGACTTCTTTTCTTTGTCTGATCATTCTTCTTGATAAATTAATAAGCCAAAGGTCACTCTTATGGTTCAGAAGAATGTGAATGTTACTGTGCAAGAGATTCTTAATAAAAAGGATATGGAGTCACAAACATACAAACAACAAATGGTTCTTCAGTGTACATATGTGTGTATGTGCGTATGTGCTCACACATGTGTGGGTGCATGGATTCTCACGTATTAAACATTTTTTCAAGGTACAGGCATAGCTGGTGCTTGGACAGTAAGTCAAGTGGGCTCTGAAATGTTGAATAATCCTCTGTTCATCTACTTTGTAATTATGACCTGTCAAAAAAAATATTCATCCAGAGGAATTTAACTCTTTCTATGCCTTCCAGCTTTTTTCCTTGCAACACTGGCTCAGATGTCACCCCAAGCTGTTGAACCCTCTCCTGTGGCATTATATCCCATAACCTTTTTCATTCCACTGAGGTCAACACTTGTTTTTAAAATGGTAGTTAATCTCAGGCACCACTGATTCAGTCCAGGCAGCTAGAGGTGAAAGGCTTTGTCTCTCTCAAATCCTTGTGAAAGAGGCCATCACTCAAAAAGCTATTCTGAGTCTTTTATAAAAAACTAAAATATGAATGCCCTCACTGAGGTGGTTAAGAGGATGCATCTTCCTCCTAAAACCAGGAACTTTTCCTTTCTTTCATGCTGAAGGTCCTCTGAGTTGCCACTTCCGTTTTGTGGGCATCTGGAAAGATGGCCAGTGGACGGGGAGTGTGCTACTGAGTATTGTCATTACTCTGTGTTGTTCAGTTTACATTTGGAGATGGGAACACCATCTGACCAAGTCTGTCTTTCTGTATGAAACCTTCAGGGCTGTCCCTACCCCAGATCTACTTCTTAGTTCTGACCCTCCATTCCTTCATTTGTGTTGTTGACTTACTTCTAGAAGAACAGAAAGATTCCAAGATGACATACAGCCTCCTGTTTCTCCCACTTCACAGCCTCTCACACTTAAGATTCAGAACATCTTAGACACGTGGTAGTTCTGCCTCTGCAGAGACTTGTAATTATCCTTAGAATTTATCTAGGAATGATTTTATTTTCTCCAAATTCTTCTAATTTTTCAAAAACTTTATTGGTCTTATTTCCTTCAAGTATTTCTTATAGATTTATTTATTTTTATTTATTGTGTATGGATGTTTTAATTGCATGTGTGTTTGTGAGTGTGTGATGCCTTCAGAGGACAGAAAATGCATCAGAGTGGACTGCCTGGGACTGGAATTACAGAGAGTTGTTAGCCACTGTCTGGGTGCTGGGACTCTTATCCAGATCCTCTGGAAGAGCAACAAGTGTTCTTCACCCTGAACCATTCTCCACCTCCATGTTTCCTCTTTTGATGTAATTAATTACCTTCTATGAAGAAAGGAAACATGGGCTTGGGCTTGGGAACAAGTGTGTCCCAGCTGGAGGATACTTTACACCGAAGCCTAGAACTTGATAAAGCAAGAACTAGAAATACTTTTTAAGATAAAATCTTACCTATGTGTGTGTGTTTAATGTTGTCTCCCTGTCTGTATGTTACATGTGTGTGGGTCCCTGTGGAGGAGAGATTTCCTGGAGCTGGAGTCACAGGCAATTGTGAGGCACTTGATGTGGGTGGCATGAACTGTACCTAGTCTTCCAGAAGATCAGCAAGTGCTCTTAAGCACTGAGCCATCTCTCTAGCCCTGAAGAATCAAAATCGTTATAAAAAATAATATTTATTTTAAATTCTTTGAGAATTTCTCTGGTGTTTTGAATGAGAGTTCCTCCATAGGTCTTGGGCATTTAAGTAATTGGTCCACAGCTGGTGGCTGTTAAGGGAGGATTTGAATGTGTGGCCTTGATCAAGGCCATGTGTTAATGGTGGTGGGCTTTGAGGCCATTTCATTATGAGCTCTCTCTGCTTCCTGTTTTTGGTTCAAAATGTGAGTTTTAGCTGCTGCTCTAGTTATCTGCTGGCTGCTACCATGGACTGCCATCATGGACTCTAGCCTTCTGGAACCATTAGCCCCAATATACTCTTTCTATTTACAAGTTCCCTTGGTCATGGTCACAGCAATAGGGAAGTAACTGATCTAGTTTCATATAATGAATTGTGATCATACCCACACCTCCAACTCCTCCCGGATCCACCCTCACCTCCTTACTCACCCAACTTTGGGTTTTCAACTTCTTTTTGTTTTAAATTCACCGAGTCCATTTCTCTTGCCCTGGGATGTGGTCAACCTACCAGTGGTCACTGTTAAAGAAAACTGACTTACTTTCTCCCAGAAGCTGTCAGATTCCAATAACTCCTCAGCTAATGGTGGGATTTCATGCTCACTCTTCCATGATGGAAGTTTGTCTGGCTTGAGCCAGATGAGGGCATAAGATTGTACAGGTCTTGTGTCTGCTGTCACAGTGGCTGTGAGTTGATATGTGCATCTACCCTGGTGTGTCTGGAAGACTGTTTTCTTGAAGTTATCTATCACCTCTGGATCTTACAATACTTCTACCTTGTTCTATGAAGTTCCCTGAGCCTTGCTGGGGAGGGGTATGATATATATCTATATCTATATATAGATATATATAGATATAGATATATATATATCCCATTTAGGGGTGAGTGTGCCACAGTCTCTTATTCTTGGCACACTGACCAAGAACTAGGATAATTTAATGCCTGTTCTGTATACCCATTCAAAACTTGTCAGAAATTAATCATGAGTTTATGAATATCTCTTCTACACCAGTAACTATAGTAGGCAGTGGACTATTTAATGTCTCAAACTTATAGAATCACTGTAATTTACATTCCTTAGATAAGTAGACTGAAGATAAGAAAGATTAAATATATTGCCCATAGCTGGGCAGTAGTGGGGCATGGCTTTAATCCCAGCACTCAGGAGCAGAGGCAGGTGGATCTCTGAGATTGAGGCCAGCCTGGTCTATAGAGTGAGTTACAGGAATGCTTAGGATGTTACACAGAGAGACCCTATCTAGAAAAACAAATATATATATATATATATATATATATATATATGTATATATTGCACATAGTCACATGACAGTAGTGGTAAAGCTGGGTTGGAAACCCATCCCCTCTGACTACATGTCACGTGTTGTTATTTTTGCTCTTTTTTAGGGGGCCTGCCATCTAGCTCCCAAATAAATCACACACAGAAGCTTATTCTTAATTATGAATGCCTGGCCTTAGCTTGGCTTGTTTCTTGCCAGCTTTCTTTAACTTAAATTATCCCATCTACCTTTTGCCTCTGGACTTTTCCCTTTCTCTTACTTCTGTAAATCTTCCTCTTACTCTGTGGCTTGCTGTGTAGCTGGGTGGCTGGCCCCTGGAGACCTCTTCCTTCTCTGACTTCTTCTTTTTTCCTCCATGATTTCTCCTTCTGTATATTCTGTCTGCCTGCCAGCTCCACCTATCCTTTCTCCTGCCTTGCTATTGGCCATTCTGTTCTTCATTAGACCATCAGGTGTTTAGACAGGCACAGTAACACAGCTTCACAGAGTTAAACAAATACAACATAAACAAAAGTAACACATCTTAAAATAATCTACAGTTCCCCCCTCTTGTCTAAATAAAAAGGTTTTAACTTTAACATAGTATAACTACATATAGCAAAACCAGTTATCAAGTAAGAATTAATTTACAATATTCAGTCCATTTACATTTAGCAAATTCAGAGAAAGCACTCCACCATTCATCCATCTTAGTGACTCCAAAGTTTTCTACATAATTTACTTTCTATCATAACTAAGAAAAACTGCAACTTTAACTATCTAGTCTTCAACACCATCAAAGATCCAGAAATATGTAATATTATCTAACAACAGAGACATTTGGTTGCCTGGACAGTCACCCAAAGTTCCTCTGCAATGTTGGGGCATCTACAGGCCTAGAGTATCTGGTAGACTTCTCAGGGAAACAGGAAATTTGAAGGACTGTCCTCCCTTATATTGAAAAAGTTCATCAGTCACTTTCCTCTGTGTCCTGCAGAATATCTGACAGACTCTTCTGCGAAGCAGAAATTTTGAAGGACTGTCCTGCCTTGTTTTGATAAAGTTCATCAGTCTTTTTCCTGTATGTCCTGCACATTCAGTTTGCACAGCACATTGTCAGCAGTCAAAGGCAAGAACAGTTTCTTTGCACAGTGGCTTACCTTGCCACAATGAAAGCAAACTCCATAAGGAGTTTCTTCAAAGTCCATCATCTCTGAAGTAAATTGGTGCTGCTAGGAACAAATGTGTCTCATTGTCATGAAAAACTTTAGGTTAACAAAACATTTTAAATGCCATATTCTGTAGGTCTTTGAAAGGTTTGAAGACCATCTATTTATCTAAAATATACCTCTATATGATCTGGAAAGCATACATAACGTATTTGCAAATTTGATTGTTATAAATGACTAACCACTTTACCTATGTTTCCTGATTATCCTATATAGTTTGTAATAACAGCTTTCAAAAACTAGAATTTTACCTTACATTTTAAAATAAACTGCATAGGTACCTTAAACAAGAGTAGAAACATGAACACAGTATGTTGGAACAAAAATAACCTTAAATTTGTATCAATATACTATATTCCCCTAAATGATAACGAACATCCATAACCCACCAAATAACCAAAACTCCACACCCCTCTTGGGAATGTGGATGCCATGTTCTCCAAACTACTTCCTGCTGTCTGTGGGTGAAGTATCTTTACGGTCCCACAGAGACAATTTTGAGATAATTACCGAGTCCTGGGAAGACCAGCAGTAACCTTTTCTGGTAACACCTGTCAAGTTTCAGGAGGTCTCTCCTGATCAAACCTGATCCATATTAACCCTGAAAGAATCCACAGCCTCTCATCTCCGGTGGGAACAAAACTCCAAAGTATTTTTTATTTCCGTTTGATGAATATATTTTTGACTTATGAAAAGTTAAGACATTTCTAAAGTATACAGGCTGATTTATTTCAACAGTTCCTCTTTCAATTCCAGGTCTCTTTGCAGCTGTTGTTTGTTTATTAACAATCAAAAAATTCAAAATCAACATAGTAACATGTAGCATCCAGACTCCCTGTGTATTTCCCATCTTACATGGCTTTTTTCTTTTATATTACTTTTACTGTCTCTTTAAAGATGCTATTATTTTTAAAAAGTATTTATTTGACTCTCCATACCCCTTTTCTTTCTTTCTTAAGCGTATGCACATTGTAAAACACACAAAACCTGTTTAGAGGTTTTTCCATCTGGACCTCCTTTACTGTGTATCTTTTAGCCTTTTTTGACCTTGTGAGCAAACTTTAAACTGCCAGGTGACACAGGCTAGGGATTCTGCCTGCAGCTTTTGTGCTGGCTTTGCCCACTTCTCCAGTCAGCTGAGCCTAAAGCTCAGGGCTGGGAGATGTGTGACCGAAAACTCTGTTCAACCTTCCTAGAACTCTAGAATGCCAATGCTTGCACTGTGGCAGGCATTTTTACTTAGGTTTTTGTTTCCACTTAACGTACTGGCTGCTCATGGGCTTGTCAGCAGGCAGAAACTCTTAAAGGAGCCATATTGTTTTTTTTTTTTTTTAAAACTTTTCTCAGGCACTGTGGAAATTTGTGACCCACGTTAGATGCCAAAATGTTGTTATTTTTGCTATTTTTTTGGGGGGGGGGGTCTGCCACCCAGCTCCCAAATAAATCACACAGGGAGGCTTATTCTTAATTATGAATGTCCAGCCTTAGCTTGTTTTGTTTCTTGCCAGCTTTTCTTAACTTACCCCATCTATCTTTTGCCTCTAGATTTTCTCCATTTTCTTACTTCTGTAAATCTTACTCTGTGTCTTGCTGTGTAGCTGGGTGGCTGACCCCTGGAGTCCTCCTTCTTCTCTGACTCCTTCTTTTTTCCTCCCTGATTTCTCCTTCTATATATTCTCTCTGCCAGCCACACCTATCCTTTCTCCTGCCTTGCTATTGGCCATTCAGTTCTTTATTAGACCTTCAGGTGTTTTAGACAGGCAAAGTAACACAGCTTCATAGAGTTAAACAATGCAACATAAGCAAAAGTAACACACCTTAAATAATATTCTACAACAGTCAAGTTCTTACTTTTCGTGTTCAATAAGACATCATAGGTCTGCTTCTTGGTACTTAGAGTCCTTGTCTTCCTGTCTTGCTTCTTTCCGTCCTCCTCTATCTCTTTTCCTTTCAAGTCTAAGATTAAACGGTTAAGGATTGTGTTTTATGTTACTTCTTCCAGGAAATCTTGGATCTTTTTTCTTCCTTTAGATGTGTGTGTGTGTGTGTGTGTGTGTGTGTGTGTGTGTGTACACATCTGTATTATATTTAGTGTCTTGATCATATCCCTGAATTCTTAGATGTTGTGATCACACTCATTTATGTTTTTATTGGTGTTTGGGTACAGTGTGTCCTCAACCTTGCCCTCCCTCCCTGATAGCCCCCTCTGCCCTTCTCCATAGCCTTCCCCTTCCCTCCCTGATAGCCCTCCCCCTCCCTGATAGTCTTCCCCTTCCTTCCCTGATAGCACTTCCTTTCCCTCCTCCTCCCTCCCTGATAGCCCTCCCCGTTTATTCCCTGATAGCACTCCCCATCCTTCCCTGATAGTTTCCCCCCCATAGTCCTCTGCTTGTATGAGTTGACTGTTGAAGCTTTGCATTGGGTTTTTATTTGCTTTGTTGAGTTTTTAATTTCCAACATTTCACTTTTTCCCTCCAAATTTAAATTTCCTTGCTGAAATTTCTTCCTGTTTCTTACTACTTTATCCATACTGATTACTTTCTTATCTATGCAGTTCCTTTTCTCTCTATGTTGCTGATTTTCCTTTCTGTATCCCGGATTGAATTAATATGCTTGTTTGTATCTCTGCTGGCCACAAGTAGCTTTGCAGTTTGTGAGCAGGGCAGGTTTTCTCAGCCTCCAAGAGTCCTTAGCTCATACACCCTTGGGATTAGCACTATTCCGGCTGGGGTGTTTCCTGACTGTGTTGGGAGTATGGAAGCAACCACAGCACTGAGATCTGTAAAGGCAGAAATCCTGTTTTCACTTGTTCAAGACCACCTATGCGTTAGTCACCCTTAGTTATTTTCCTATTGCTGTGATAAGACACCATGACCAAGATAATTTATAGTACTTGGGGTTTACAGTTTTAGAGGTTTGGAGTCGACGGCCATCATGTGGGGAGCATGGCATCAGGCATGGCAGTAGGGCAGTAGCTGAAAGCTCACATCTTGATCCACAAGCACAGTGCAGGGAGAACTAACTGGAAATGGTGTGGACCTCCAAGTCCACTCCCAGTGACACACCTAATCCAAGAAGACCACACCCCCAATCCTTCCCAAACAGTTCCATCAACTGGGGACCAAGTATTCAATTTATGAGCCTATAGGGCTGCTCTCATTCACACTGCCTCACAGACTATTGAACTCTGAGAGCTTCCCAGCTCTCTAGCTGTGAGCAGCAGATAGGTGGCTATGGAGAGAGTTAACTACTCACCTCAGGCTCAGGGGTGCTTGACTTGGGTTCTTTTCTGTGCATTCTGTGCATCTGTCTTCTCCAGATGTTTCACAAATCCTATCACCACTTTTCTGCATTTCTTTCAGCAGGTCACATGGAAGCAGTTTCTAGTATGCCAACTTATCCAGAAGGCTTGAAGACATTTACACTCTCCCCAAGGTTACCCTAATAACTGTTTGTGCAATTTTTTTTTTTTTTACAAAATTTGGCATTTCATGTTTTTTTTTGTGACTTGCCCAGATTTTATTTTACTTGTAAAAACTAGTACAAAATTTCAACTAAAATAATATTGCTATACATGTTAAACTATTTAATTATTATTATTAATTAAATTTATTCATTTGTTTTATATCACAACTGAAGTTTCCCCTCCCTTCTCTCCTCCCATTCCCTGCTCCCACTTCCAGCAGGGCCTGTCCCTAATGCTTGGTTGGCTTCCAAGAACCTATTCGTCATACTGGGTTACCTTACCCAACCTTAATAAAAGGGGAGGTACTTGGTCCTACCTTAATTTGATATGCAATGCTTTGTTGACACTCATGGGAGGTCTGTCACTTTCTGAACAGAAACAGAGAAGGTGTGTGATTTTTTTTAATATTTCTTTTTCATGCAAGCCTCCACAGTCCATGAGTATAGAAAAAAAATCTCCATTTTGTTCATTATTGTATCTGCAGCCTTTGGCAGAGGCTACATATAGAAAGACAGCTAAAATACATTTGTGAAACAAGATTTGAATGACTACCTCTCTCTCCCTGAGCAACAAGTGTCATGTTGTATGTATTAGCTTGGAGATTATGGGTGCACCATGAGCTCATTAAAGAACCTGTCAGGGTAAGAGTACAACAAGAAGCCTTTCAGCGTTGGTGGTCCCTGAATCAGCCTGGAGGTGGGGTGATGTGTCCAGAGTGGATTCTGGAAGGCCAGCAGACCCTAGCAAACCCTTTTCTTCTGATCCACATGCCAGTCATTTCTCAAGAATGTCTGACAAGGAGCAGGCTGTCAACCTGTAGCTTTGATTTGAGAGAAGGAATTGACCCATCTCTAAGTTCAGACAGTTCAAAGACAAGAAAAACTCCAGAGGCAATTTAAGTCATGGAGGAGGCACAGAGGTTCCTGTGCTCACAGATAAGCATCAGGGAAACCAGGAATGTTAAATGCTGTCTCTTTAAAAGAAGAGATGTACACCTGTTTTCAGCTGGGCATGATGTGGTTAACAGCCTGGTGACCTTTGCACTATCTCTATGCCCAAGGACCCACCTGGCTCCCCCAGACTCTTGTGTTTATCTCATTCATCCCCCCCAGACTCTTATCTTTTTTTTTTTTTTTTTTTTTTGGTTTTTCGAGACAGGGTTTCTCTGTGTAGCTTTGCGCCTTTCCTGGAACTCGCTCTGTAGACCAGGCTGGCCTTGAACTCACAGAGATCCGCCTGCGTCTGCCTCCCGAGTGCTGGGATTAAAGGCGTGCGCCACCACCGCCCGGCTCAGACTCTTATCTTGAACATTGTTTCTCAGTCAATCTATAGAACCCATCTTTATGGGTTGGCTCACATGAAACAAGAGTTTCAATGTAATCGTGTCTTAAGCTTTGTTGTACACATGGGATTGAGTTAATTTACACCAGGAAACTATTTTCTAAATTGTGTTGTGCTTAAGTATGCCTGAAATAAACTGCCCCGTGTCAGACTTTCGAAGTTTGAACCAACACTGGCTACTGAGTCCTGTTGAACTGGACTTCCTTCTTACCTCATGCGACTGACATTGTACTGGTTATGGTGTTTGAGGGGACCCCTCCCCGACAAAATCATATAGTTTTTTTTCCCCTCCAAGTATTTTCTGTGTTGTCTCGTTGGTTTTTGGAGCCAACTGTAGCTTCCTACACTCCCAATCAAACTTTACTTTTAGGCTAGTTATCTTCATGAATCATAAACCTGAACTACTCTTTTCATTCTGTGAAGTTCAGTGATAGATTTTATTTCCCTGTTAGCTTGGCTGCCTAGGTAAAGTCATGTGAGATGTCTTCAAATATGCGTTAGCATGTCTGTTTCACCATGTACTAATCCTGTTTTCTTTTTTTGCTAGATCTTAGCCAAAGATAATGTAAATTGACTAAAATTGTTTTTGCTTATTATTTTTTCTTATAATTTATTTATTTTTATTGTGTGTGTGTGTGTGTGTGTGTGTGTGTGTGTGTGTGTGTGTGTTACGTGCAAGTATGTCTGTATTCAGGAAACAGATACTCTGGAACAGGAGTTACAGACAGCTATGAGCTGTCATGTGTTTGCTGGGAATTGAACCCCGGTCCTCTGGAAGAGCAGCCAGTGCTCTTAACCACTGAGCCCTCTCTCCAGCCTGTTTTTATTTTTTATTTACTAGGTTGATTTGTGGGTTAAAGTTTTATGCTGGGGAGGGATTAAGAATGTCAGTTTTTAGAGATTTCAGGTTAACTAAAACAACTAATACAGAGGTGTTACTAACTCATGCCAGAAGACTGTGCCCAGTGGGTATTCAGTGTTGCAACTACAGTAAAATGTTTTTAATCGAGGATATCTGACTTTACTGTACCGAAACCTATTTAATTTTTATAAAAAGACAATGTAGACAAACTCTTTTGAATAATAGGAAATTATGGTTCTAAACCACTAAGAGTGACATAAACATGAGACAGGAATGATCATTCAACAGAGACAGACATTAAAGCTAAACATTAAGTGTATCCATCAAAAAGAATTTGGCAGCTTATACAAATACACAAATTGTAACAGCATTAGTTATTTTCTGTTGCTATGGTGAAGGACCATGACTAAACGCAACATATAGGTTTACTTTGGCTCATGGCTCCAGAGGGACGAGAATCCATCACGGCAGAGAAGCATTGCAACGAGCTGCAGGCATGGCGGCCGGAGCAGGAAGCTGCAACAAGCTGCAGGTATGGCGGCTGGAGCAGGAAGCAGCAATGAGCTGCAGGCATGGCGGCCGGAGCAGGAAGCTGCAACAAGCTGCAGGCATGGCGGCCGGAGCAGGAAACAGAGAGCCCATATTGTCAGCAGAGAGCTATGAAGCATGAAGCAGAGAGAATGAGCTGGAAGTGGTGTGAGGCTTTTAATCTCAAAATGTTCTCCTAATGACAGACTTCCTGCAGTAAGGCTGCACTGCCTAAACCAACCCAAACAGCACCACCAACTGGGAGCCACATGTTCGAATGCTTGAGATGAGACTATGGGAGTCGGGCATTTCTCAAATCACCACAATGAAAAATTGGCCAGCTTTCCCAGGGCCAGCAAAGGGTGGGGGAGGTTTAGCATGGCCCTCGATTTTATCATGCATGGTTTCTATGGCCCCCCCAAGGAGATACGGGCCACAGACATCAACACAGACCCCAGCTGCAGCAGGACCACAGGCCCAGACATGGCGCCTGCCAGCGGCTTGGGCCTGGATGACATTCTGGCTCTGGGTGGAAGCACAGGCCACTCAGGTCAGGATGGCTCTGGTGGTGGCCTGGCCCCCAGACACCAACAAGGTCACAGGTTGGGGCCCCAACCCTGGGCTTCCATGTAACTTTTGGTGACAGACTTTGGTAACTTTTGGGCCTCAGACTTTAACACAGACCCTGGCTGTGGTAGGACCACGAACCCAGACCTGGCCCTTGTTGGCCTACATTCTTAGACAACCTGGGCCCAGATGTGACATCACCCACAGTGGGCTGAGTCCTCTCGTATCAATCAACGCATGACATACTTGCCTACAGCAAATTTTATGGGGGCATTTTTCCAATTGAGTCTCTCTTCCCAAGTAACTCTAACTTGTGTCCAGTTAACAATAGAGTAGCCAGCTTCTAACAGTAGCAGCTTTTAACATATTCTAGGTGACTAGAAGGGTTTTTAGAATAAGCAAATTGACTCCTAAGATGACGATGCTCATTTGCATGCAAATTTTTCTGTCTGTTTTTATTTGAAGCCTCATTACATCATAGTCATCCTGTCTGTGGCTCAGCACTGTCTGTCTCCCTTTGTTTAAAGCCAGATTGTGAAGCTAATTGTCTGTTCCTCCTACAACCCATTATTTATTCAAAAGCTCATTGACAATAATGGGTGAGATGGTAAGCTGGTGACCTTGCTCAGCTCCTCTAGCTGAGAACCACTGAGGCACTTAAGGAATTTGAATCAGTGAATGCAAAATAATCATGCTTGACCCAGGGGCAGCAAGTAAAGGCTTTTAAAACATGTCAAGACAGCGCTGTCTACTGACCCGTGGCAAGCTCCACGGAGTGAACGGTTTTTATCACAGCTATTTCTGCTTCCATGAAGCATTGGAACTCAAAGCTGAGCCAGGCCTGGAGACTGGAACAAATGCTAAGGGTCAGGGTCTAAACCGAACACACAAAGTAAACTTTCAAAAATGCCAGTCAGGCTATACTCCACTGCGGGGCGGCTGCCCACCGACCCCAAATCAATCAGGCTATACTCCACTGCGGGGCGGCTGCCCACCGACCCCAAATCAGGCTATACTCCACTGCGGGGCGGCTGCCCACCGACCCCACAGCTCCCCAGAGTGTTCTTGAGAGCAGCAGGAAATATTAGATAGAAGGATTTAGAGTGTGGAGATAAATAGATAGAAAATACAGGATAGCCTCAAGAGGGCCTGGAACCTATTCCAATGGGCCCTGTCTCTGCCCTAGGGTATTTATAGAAATGCCAAGGGGTGGAGCAAAAGACCTCCTCGCAGCACAGCCAAGTGCAGACCATCTCAGACACCTGCACTCAGGCCCCTGGTCCAATCATCCTCTCTATGCAGACCTGCTGGGTAAAGCCACGAGGAACCTGAAAATGGGCTCCCACACTCCACTTCCTTGCTTTAAACCCTTCAAGGGCTTCTGAGGTGTCTTGGGTTCCTGGCTTAAAAGAAACCCCTCGAGAATGGGGGCCCTTTTTGGTTTGTGATGGTCGTCTTCTGGCTGTCTTCACATGGATCTTCTATGTTTACATTTCATCTTACAAGGTATACTGGGCAGGGTACTGTAGGGACCAGGCCAAGACTGTATGTATATTACAAAAGAGGACTTACTAGGATCTCGTACAGGATAGAGACTGGCTAGGACAAAAATGGCTGTCTGCATACTGGAGATGCTGGAAGCCTGGTAGTTGCTCATTCCCCAACCTGGCTGCTTTGGTAGTCCCAATATGATACTGGAGGTATGGAAGGTTCTTGGAGAGTCAGTGGTCTCCAGTTAGCACTGGAAGGCCCAAGAAGCTGGAGTCCGACGTCAGTAAAGTATGGTAGATCATAGAATCAGTGGTGGCAGGGAGAGCAGGAGGAGGAACAGAGGCACACACACACAGCCTTACACACGGACTTACACACACAGACACACACATAGACACATGCACAGACACACACAGAGACCCACAGAGACCCACATACACAGATACACACACAGACACACATACACAGATACACACACAGACACACGGACTTACACACACAGACACACACATAGACACATGCACAGAGACACACAGAGACCCACACAGAGACCCACATACAGACACACAGACACACACACAGACATACACACAGACACATGCACAGACACAGAGACCCACAGAGACACCCATACAGACACTCCCCCCCCACACAGACACACACACACACACACACACACACACACACACACACACACTCCAAAAGCAAGGTATGCAGGTGACCCACGGTGCTTTTCCTTCAGACCTTTTTATGTCTCGACAATCATCCTGGAGGTATTACCCACTCTGGGGAAGGTCCTCTCCCTTCAGTTAATCCTTCCCAGAAGTTCTCTCACAGACCTGTCTAGAGATGTGTCTTTTAGTTGGTTCAAGATCCTGTTGAGTTGACAATCAAGATTAACCATTACAACATTAAATTGGAGTAAGGTCCACCCTAATGACTTCATTTTAAAGATCTGTTTATTTTAATTTTATGTGTATGAGTGTTTTACCTGCATGTATGTCTGTGCACCTTGAGGGCCTGTTGCTTGCAGAATTCAGAAGAGGGCTTTGGACCTCTAGTACTGGAGTTGCAGATGGTTTTGAGCTGCCGTGTGGGTACTGGGAAAAGAAGCGAGTTCCTTTTGCAAGACCAGCAAGTGCTCTTAACTGTGGAGCCATCTCAGATGGTTTGCTGCTAAAGGCTAGGCTCATAAGAAAAGACATAAGCTTGTTTTAACTGTCAAGTGCAGAGTTAGTGCTTGAGATGTCCCACCAAGGGCCTGTGTCACCCCAGGCCTTTCATGAGTGCTCATTGTCCTCATTTGGGCCACCCTGAGGACACAGCCACTCCCTCAGCAAACTGTCAGGGAGACAGCTTGTGATGCCCACTGACATGTCCCTAGGGGTCATTTTAGTCCTTCGTCCCAAGCTTTCTGAGATAGTTGGAGCCAACAGAGCTATTTCTGCTTCATTCTTATTTAATAAAAGTTTATTTTAGCTTACAACTCTATCACTGAGGGAAGTCAGGGAAGGAGCTCAAAGCAGGAACCTGGAGTCAGGAACAGATGCAGAGGCCGTGCAGGAATGCTGCCAACTGACTTGCTTGTTTATGGCATCCACATGAGGAGGCCTCCCATGCTGGAGTGGGCAGATTACTGCCTGGCTATCCCTAAAGGCATGCAGAGATGGCTTTTGATGTGTGCCAGGAAGCAGCGGCCCCCCTTGGGGACACAGAAGCATCTACAATCTGATCTTGAGGTGCCGGCCCTACTCACAGAAAGAACAGGTGCTTGCCAGACCAAGGGCTATTTCCCAAGCCTGGAGAGAACTCAAGAGAAGGATATATTAGATCTAGGAAGGTACAGGAGGGTAGACAGAAACTGGCAGAAGAGAGGAAATTGGGCTCCAAGTGAGTCTTGTCTTAGGAGCAGATGATCATGTTAAACCTTATTGGAAGCACCCTCATACACACCCATACCGAGTGCTTTCTTGGTGATTCTACATCCACTCAAGCTGACTGTTGTGGTTTGAGTAAGAAATGCCCCAACCCCAGGCTCATGTGTTAGAACACTCGGTCTCCAGTTGGAGAGGGTATGGAACCTTTAGAAGGTGAAGCCTTGCTGGAGGAAGCGCGTTACTGAGAGAAGACTTTGAGGTATTATAGGCTACCTGCACTTCCTGTTCTCTCTTTCTGCTTTCCGACTGCTCCGCTAGCCTCGTATTTCTGCTGTCCGTCATGCCTCTCCTGTCATGACGGACTGCATCCCCTCTGCACACAAAGCCCGGTCAATCCTTTCCTCACTTTGGCTGATCTTGGTCGACATGCTTCATTGTCGGAGCAACAGAAAAGGAACGAAGTTTTCTTGTGCAAGTTTAGGAATAAGTAATGCTGAAAGAAACTTGGGCAGTGTAGGCCCCGCTCGTGAGGTTTCTGAGCAACATAAGCACTATTCAGACATGGGCTATGAGCTGTTTGTGTGATGCTTTGGCTAAAACTCTGGATATATTCTGCATGTGTCCTGAGAATGTAAGTGACTCTGGATAAAAAATATGGAAGAATTTTTTTGGTAGAGAAGATTTCAAGTGTGGTAGTTTAAATGTAATTGGCCCCCATAAGCCCATAGGGAATGGCGCTATTAGGAGGTGTGGCCTTGTGGAATAGGTGTGGCCTTATTGGAAGAAGTGTGTCACTGTGGGGGTGGGCTTTGAGGTCTCCTATGCCTCAGGCTATGCCCAGTGGAGACCGTTCACTTCCTGTTGCCTGTGGGTCAAGATGTATCTTTCTCCAGCACCACGTCTGCCTGCACACTGCCATATCCAGCCAGGATGATAATGGACTAAACGTCTGAAACTGTAAGCCAGCCCAATTAAATGCTTTCCTTTATAAGAGTCGCTGTGATTGTGGTGTCTCTTCACAGCAATAGAAACCCTAATGAAGACATCAAGACAGCATAATGTTACGTGGGTGTGGTGGTGCACACTTTAATCCCAGCACTTGGAAACAGGGGCAAGTGGATCTCTGAATTTGAGGCTAGCCTGGTCTACAGAGTGAGTTTCAGAACAACTAGAGCTACACAGTGACACCCTGTCTTGAAAACAAAAACAAAAACAAAAAAACCCCAAAAACCAAAAACCCAAACCAAACCAAACCAAATCAAAACAAAAAAGAAATAGAGCATAACATTGAGTCTGTGGCTGCTTATTACTGATTACTCTTAGGTAGGTTTATAATGAAAAAGAGCAATAAGTGGCAAAGAAAGGAATGAAAAACTGCAGCTTATAGAGAAAAAAAGACCAGAAAGTTTACAATCCTGTTGGGGCAGGTAATGCAGAAGAGGCTGTAACTGTTAAAGAGATAAGCTTCCAGCTCTGCATTGTAACCGTAGGAAAGATGCCCTGAAGGCGAGACCACTCAAAGTTAACCCTCCAACCTGTGAAAGAGGAAAGCTCCTTGAGAGAAAATATCTAGGGAAAATTTTCACCAGCTCCAACACACAGAAGCTGTTGCAACTGTGGTCCAAGATGACCAGGTTTCATCTCAAGCTGGCAACAGAACTTGGTAGTATCAACCATATGGTATTGGTTTTGGAGATGTCTTAGTTAGGGTTTCCATAACTGTGATAAAACACCATGATCAAAAACAACTTGGGGAGTGTCTTAGTTAGGGTTTCTATTGCTGTGAAGAGACACCATGACCACGGCAACTCTTATAAAGAGAACATTTAATTGAGGTGGTGGCTAATTACAATTTCAGAAGTTCAGTCCATTATCATTATGATGTGGAGGATGGCAGTGTGCAGGCAGACATGGTACTGAAGGGTCTAGGAATATAGAAATATAAAATTATAAGCTTAACAAATGAAAGCTGACAGTCATCAGCTCTAAAGGTTAACTGCTAACAATGGCTGTCTCCTTTACAGCCAGCTCCTCTGTCAACAGCCAGGGGTGAACTTTTAACCTCCTTGCCCCCTATAGCCAATGACTGCCTCGACCAGCTTTGGAGCCTTTCCTGGAACTCACTCTGTAGCCCAGGCTGGCTTCGAACTCAAAGGGATCTGCCTGCCTCTGCTTCCTGAGTGCTGGGATTAAAGGCATGTGCCACTTCCGCCTAACCAAAGTTAACTTTTAATAGTTGTTTCTACCATGACTCCTAGCATGCATCCTGTGTCTGATACTATAAAAGGGGGCCAGTAACCCCCTCTATTGCCACAGCCCCAGAATTCCAACATTGGCTGTGGTCTCAGCTATCTGATAAGCTTTTGTGCCCCACAGTGATTTAAAAAAAATTATATATTTATTTATTTATTTATCTATCTATCTATCTATCTATTTATTTATTTCTGGAAGAAAGTTTGCTTCTGGTTTAATAGACTTTGGTGGTCTGTTCCCCATTATTGTGAGACCCCGGTCCCAACAGTGCTGGCTACAACTTAATCAGAAGGCAACAGGAAGTGGACTGTGACACTGGGCAGTATCTTGAGCATAGGAAACCTCAAAGCCCACCCCCACAGTGATGCACTTCCTCCAACAAGGCCATAACTACTCCAACAAAGCCATATCTCCTAATAGTGCCACTCCCTGTGAGATTCTGGGGCCAATTACATTCAAACTACCACAGGAGGAAAGGACTTACTGTAGCTCACAACTCTCAAGTCACACTCATCACTGAGGGAATTCAGAACAGGGACTCAAAGTAGGAACCTGGAGGCAGGAACAGATGCAGGGGCATAGAGGAGTGCTGCCAACTGGCTTGCTTGCTTATGGCTTGCTCAGCCTGCTTTCTTATATCACCCAAGACCAACAGCCCAGGGTTGGCACTGCCCATAGTGAGATGGGCTTTCCCACATAAATCATCAGTCAAGAAAATGCACCACAAGCTTTCCCACATTTGGTAGAGGCATTTTTTCAATTGAGGTTCTCATTTTCAAAATGGCTCTAGTTTGTGTCCAGTTGACACAAAACTAGCCAGTATAGGAGACAAAAATGATGCAAGATTGAGGGGTTCATGGATTTTTTTCCTCTGTAACTCAGAGAGTCACTAAGGCTAGGCAACATGTGGCAGGGCAGAAGTTTCTATGAGGAGGTCCTAGAAGACATTGTATGAAGCTGTGATGCTTGGGTTTGGGTGGGGATCCCAAGATGTTGAAGATGCCAGAGCTGTAAGACATCTGCTAAGGAGAGCTGCATACAGGGAGAGGAACCATCCTAAGACAGGGGTGTATGATGCAGACGGCAAAGCTGGAGGGGAAGAGTGTCTAAGCTCTTGGAAACTGAAGCCCCAGGTGTGAGACATGGAGCCATAGGATTTGGTATTTGCCTTGCTGGGTTTTGGTCTTGCTTTTGTCTAATATTTCTTTACTATACCTCTATTCCTCCCTTTTGGAATGGGAATATATATTAAGTGCCATTGTATTTTGGAAGTGTATAATAAAAAATATTTACAGAGGGTTGCACTTAAGAGGTTGTTTTGAATTTCAGAGGGCAGTTTTGAGAATGTTGAACGCTGTGCAGACTTGGAAGACATGCATTTTGCACTGTGAGATAGCTGTGAACCTAAGAGGTCCAGGGACCGGATGTGGAGGTTTGAGTGAGAAATGTCCCCCATAGCATCACGTATTGGAATATTTTGTTCCCAGTTGGTCGGACTGCTCGTGGGGCTACGGAACCTTTGGAGGTGGAGCCTCATTAGTAGAAGTATCAGTGGGGATGGGCTTGGGGTTTGATAGCCTGACTCCACTTCCTGTTCTCTCTTTGCTTGTGATGTGTGGATGGAATGTGACCTTTCCTGCTTCATAATGGACAGGCCAGCCTTACATTCCTACTGCCTTGTCTGCCGGCTGTGATCGTCTGTGTCCTTGCTGGAGCTGTAACCCCAAATAAACTTTCTTCCTCTAGGTTGCTTTTGGTCATGCTCAGGAACACAAAAGTAAACAACACAGCCAATCAAGGTTAACCTCACCACTCTCCACACCTCTCTCCCTTAATGGTACTTGTTGAGTTGGGTCTAGGTTTGGCTTAAGTTGAAACAGAGTGGTCCGCACACACACGAGAAAGGATGCCCAGATGAGGAGAGGGTTGTGTGGGGATTGGAGAGCTTATCTGTCCCAGGTGGTAACTCCTAACCACATAGAGCTACTTCAGTTTAAAAGACAAAGTTAAATAACTTTACACATTCAGTTCTCAGTTTTACTGGCTCTGTTCCAAGTGCTCAGTAGTTACATGTGACTAGTAGCATTCACACTAGGTAGCTCACATAATGGTACCCACCTGGGACAGTTCAGGTAGCTGGCTTCGCTTCTGGTTCTCTGCGACCCTTTCGCTCAGGCATAGGTTATTGCCAGGCATGATGAATTGATCAAAAACTTGGTTTTCCAGAAGTCATCAAGACAATAACTTCAGAACTCATCTGCTTTATAATGGTCCTTGGATAGAACTCTTCCTGTTACAGAATAAAACTCTCCAGTGAGTTTAACTCATGTCCATAGCTGAGGCTACAAAGGTATTCAGAAAGATCCTGGGAGGCAGGGAGACTGTGACTGTTGTAGGTGTTTCCTGTTTCATCTTATGCACTCTGCTCTCTTCTTGAGGGTCACAGTCTCATTTCACAGATCAGACAACACTAAAAGATCTGATCTCATGAAAGCTTCCCACATCAGTCACTTTTCCTTGGCATGTCCCTAACACATGCTCTGTGTAGGATGGGATGACATAACATGTCTGTATTAAGACATCTGTCTCCCCTGTCTGCCAAATATGTGAGGCTAGGAAAGTACTCCATCCCTTGCCTGGCTCATCCCTTCTGCTGGAAGTTGGAGGTAACAATGTATTTATTATTAAGTTGTATTTATGTGTATTTAGAACTTACTACAGAATACACATATTAAGGTTAGTTTTCTTTCACTCGTTTTTCCCCGTGAAAGAAACTTAATTATTGACAAGCTATCTGAGGAAGAGTTTTAAAGGTGTGGGATACAGTGTGAGAGGGTTGGAGCCTCTCTGCAGGACTCTCAAGACCTGTCCCGCAGAAGGATGTTGACATCGCATGCTATTCAGGTTGATCCAAAAGGAAGCACAAACGGGAAGCCCTTTGGTCTCTTGTGTTCCTCCTCACGGGCTGGGGTGCTGATGGGTTGTCATCTCCCCATTTCCTGGGACTCTTTATCATGAACAGAAGTTTCACTTTGTAAAGAAAGAATGGCTTCTGGAAGTTTGGAGGAGAGGCTAGATGGCAGTTCATTATTCTGATAGCCGGGGTGAAAGCAAGAGGCGGATCCCGCCCGGAACAGATTGAATTTTCTGGGTGTGGTTCTGCACCTTTTGTCTGGAGAGATATCCATCAATTACTCAGCCTGGACCAGCCGACTGCCTCTACAGCAGGAGCTGGCGCTGACAGGACCAGGGAAGATTGACTATCTGTCTAGTGAAGACCTTGACACTGGAGGGGAAAATTGCTTTTATCTTATTTTTCCATAACCAGAAACTAAACTCAGGGCTTAATCCATGCTAGGCAAGTGCACTACTACTGAATTATACCCTTGGCCGTACTTTTAAGTTACACATTTCTTGATTAATTACCAATAAGCAAAAGGAAACTCCAGAAGAAAGATCACTGGATTTCTAATCTGGGCACCTAAAGAGAAACTTTGTGTGCATGCGTGCAGGTGTGTGTGTGTGTGTGTGTGTGTGTGTGTGTGTGTGTGTGTGTGTGTGTTAGGTTTCTGTTTCTGTCATAGAACACTATGACCAAAGCAATTTAGAGAGGAAAAGGTTTATTTCAGCTTACACTTCCAGGTAGCAGTCTATCACTGAGGGAAGTCAGGGCAGGAACATGGAGGCAGGAACTGAAGCAGAGGCTGAGGAGGACACTGCTTGCTGGCTTGTTCCCCATTGCTCAGCTTTCTTAGCAATGACCCTGACCGGGGGCAGTGCCACCCACATCAATAACTAATTAAGAAAATGCCCACAGGCTTGCTTACAGGCCACCCTATGAAGGCATTTCCTCAATCGTGGCTCGATCTTCCTAGATGAACCTAGTTGTGTCAGGCTGACAAAGAAGTAACTAGCACAGTGTGTGTGAATGCACAGTGTGTGTGAATGCACAGTGTGTGTGAATGCAC
>CABHPP010124915.1:40736-63304 GCA_902168425.1 Peromyscus attwateri | reverse complement strand
TCTTTTTTTTTTTTTTTTTTTTTTTGGTTTTTTCGAGACAGGGTTTCTCTGTGTAGCTTTGCGCCTTTCCTGGAGCTCACTTGGTAGCCCAGGCTGGCCTCGAACTCACAGAGATCCGCCTGCCCCTGCCTCCCGAGTGCTGGGATTAAAGGCGTGCGCCACCAACGCCGGGCCTAGATTTTTTACTAGGTATAAAAGACTGAAATGGAGAAGAGCCAGGATCTGGGCCTGGGCACATCATCTGTGGCTGTTTTGAAATTGGTTAAGTTTGACTCAGAAAGTGGGGGGGGGGGTGTCCTTAATTAAAGGGATATGAGACCATTCAAAGGATGAACGAGAAACGAGGTGACTTGCTAGAATCAGGGCTTCAGAAAGTCCAGCTGATAGTCTGGAAAGAGTGGGCATCAAATCTTTCTGTGTGTTTGAGATGGGGTCTCACTGTGTAGCCCTGGCTGGGCTAGAAATTGCTATGCATACCAGGCTTGGCTTGAATTTGTGGGGAGTCACATGCCTCTTTGCCCCCTAGGTACAGGTATTAGAGGCATAGACCTTGCCTGGCTAACATTTTTTTTTTAAGATTTATTTATTTATTTTATGTTCATGAGTGCTTTCATGTATGTGTATCACTTGCATGCCTGCTGTCGGGGTTTTTAGAAGAGAGTATTGGATCCCCCAGGAAACAGACAGTACTGAGACTGGAACCCAGGTCCTCTAGAAGAGCAGCCAATTCTCAACCTCTGAGCCATCTCTCCAGCCCCTGTTGACACATTATTATTATTATTATTATTATTATTTTGGTTTTTTGAGACAGGGTCTCTCTGTGTAGTTTTGTGCCTTCCCTGGATCTCGCGCTGTAGACCAGGCTGGCCTCGAACTCACAGAGATCCGCCTGCCTCTGCCTCCCAAGTGCTGGGATTAAAGGTGTGTGCCACCACCGCCCCAGCGCCACATTATTTTTATAAAGTGAAAAGAGGGCCGGGTGTGGTGGTGCATAACTGTAATCCAAACACCTGGGGTGAAGGCTAGAGGATGAGGAGTTTAAAGCCATATTCAGCTACACAGTGAATGTGAAGCCAAATTAGGCTTTGTAAGACTGTGCACTTGCTGGGCGGTGTTGTGCACGCCTTTAATCCCAGCACTTGGGAGGCAGAGGCAGGCGGATCTCTGTGAGTTCGAGGCCAGCCTAATCTACAGAGTGAGTTTCAGGACAGGCTCCAAAACTACACAGAGAGACCCTGTCTCAGGAAAAAAAAAAAAAAAAGACTGCCCAAAAACTTATATACAAAAATGAAAAAGAAAGCTAGGCATGGTGACACATGCCTTTAATTCCAGTGCTAGGGAGGCAAGAGAATATCTGAGTTCAAGGCCAGCCTCATCTAAAGAACCAAGTTCCAGGACAGCCAGAGCTACACAGAGAAACCTTGTGTACTGGCTGGTTTGGGGTGTCAACTTGTCACAAGCTAGAGTCATCAGAGAGGGAGGAGCCTCAGTCGAGGAAATGCTTCCATGAGATCCAGCTGTAAGGCATTTTCTCAATTAGTGATCAATGGGGAGGGCCCAGCCCATGGTGGATGGTGCCATCCCTGGGCTGGTGGTCCTGGGTTCTATAAGAAAGGAGGCTAGGCAAACCAGGGGAAGCAAGCCAGTAAGCAGCTCCCCTCCATGACCTCTATACCAACTCCTGCCTCCAGGATCCTGCCCTCCTTGAGTTCCTGTCTTGACTTCCTTCAGTGATGAACAGCAATGCTGAAATGTAAGCCAAATAAACCCTTTCCTCCCCAACTTGCTTTTTGGTCATGGTGTTTTGTCGTAGCAATAGAAACCCTGACTAAGACAGCTTGTCTTGAAAAAAAAAAATTAGAAAGAGGTAATACTATATGTCATTAAATCCAACATTTACCTACAATATTATCATCTTAACATGTAACTGACATAACAATCATTAACATTTATTAACACTTTATTTTTTTTATGGGTCTGAAGAGATGTCTCAGTGGTTGAAAGCACTGACTATTCTTCCAAAGGACCCAGATTCAATTCCCAGCAACCATACGGTGGCTCTCAACTCTCTGTAACTCCTGTTCCAGGATCCAACACCTCTTCTGGCTTCCTCGGGCACTGGGCATGCTTGTGGTGAACAGACATACACAGAGGCAAGACACTCTTACACATAAAATAAAATAAGGAAATATTTTAAAAATTACACACAACACACGTGTGTGTGTGTGTGTGTGTGTGTGTGTGTGTGTGTTGTAGCCACTGGTAAGGTGCTCATGCTTGTGTAAATAGCCTCTTACATATAATGTAAGCAACCCTCATGGAATTCATTGGGTCATTAAAAAAAAAAAAAAAAAGGCCAGGCAGTGGTGGCTCACGCCTTTAATCCCAGCACTCGGGAGGCAGAGGCAGGCGGATCTCTGTGAGTTCGAGGCAAGCCTGGTCTACAGCGCGAGATCCAGGAAAGCAAAGCTACACAGAGAAACTCTGTCTCGGAAAAAAAACAAAACAAAACAAAAAAAACATGAGGGGGCACAGTTGGGAAGAAGAAGGGCATCGACATGAGTGGGAGGGGACAAGAGAATAATGGTGGGAATATGATCAAAATACACTATAGACATACCTAAAAGCACCATCATGGTTTCATTCAAAACTGTCATTACACAAAATTAATTTCATTCAAAACTGTCATTACACATACATTAATAAGATAGTTCAAAAGCAGTACTTTCCAGCTCTGCTGTAATAGTGAATCGTGTGGTTTCTCAACGATGATTTGCAGTGCATTCCAATAAGGCCCGTACAACTAGACAAGCAGTCTATTCTTCAAGCCTCATCGCCTTCCGTCCCGGAGGAGGAGGAGGAAGCAACAGCTAAGAGGAGTGGAAACAGCACCCAAGCATCACACAGCTGATTTCATTGAAAACAGCAAACTCACTTTTACAACACAAAGAAATGGAAATTGGAGCTGAACATTCACTGCTTGGAATGAAAGTGAAATTCGAGGCTGAAACACTGAGAAAAATGAGACAGATTTTAAAAACATGACTCTGATCTAATTGTCTGCATGTGATGCCACTTAAAAAGAAGGAACAGGGCCTCTGAGATGGCCCAGGGAGTAACGGTGCTTGCTGCCAAGCCTGCCGACCTAAGTTTCATCCTCAGGACCCTTGGAAAAGTAGGAGAAAATCAACTCCATAAAGTCGTCCTCTGACCTCCACTTTTTTTAAATGAAGGAGTAATTTACTTATACATTCTTAAGCAAAATACAATATTCAAGCACTCGCGTGTACACACACACACTTTTGTATCATATGCAGAACCTTGCACTAAAAATTCAAAAGAAAAGCTCTTCATGGCCCAGTGTGATGGCTTGGTTGGTAAAAATGTCTACTGTCCAACAACTTGTATTCAACCCACATGATGGAGAGAACTCACTCCTGAAAGTTGTTTCTGTTGGTTTTGGTGGCGCTCTTACCCTGCGAGGAAAAGTCACCAAACACGACAGAATCCACTAACAAGAGTTTTATTAAGGTAAGGGAGAGGGACAGATGTGCACAGCCCTGCGGAAAGACACGTGAGTGAAGGGGGACCGGGAATCATGGCGCCGGCTTATAAAAGCTGGACCGCACCTGCGCACACAGGCCCATGTGGCTATTCCACGAATGCGCATAGATCACATGGTTGCGCTGCGCACTTTATGCAACCACGCAAAGCCATGGGTCCTAGTCACGCGAGATATTTTGACCCTGAAATGACTAGGCGGAAGTGACTAGATCCCTCCAGGCATGCGCAACCATGCCCAACTGTGGGGGCATATTGTGAATCCATAACAGTTTCCCCATCCTCCACAAATTCTCAGGGGCACATGTGCCCACACACACACACAAAACAGACAAATGTTAACTTTAATTGAAACAAAAACCAAAAAAACTCTTCCTATCCTGTAATGGTGGGTCACACATGTATTGCCAGCATATAGGAAGCTGTAGCCAGAGAAACAAGTTTCAGGCTAACTAGGCTTTGTCATAAGAAAACTCAAATTCTTCTTCCATAATTAGGAAAAGCTGCAATCGTGTGAAGTTGGTCTTTTAAGATCTACCTTCAAAGTCCATCGCTCTTTGTAGAAAACAATCCTGCTTCAGATAAGCTCAAAGTAAAAAATGAGAAAGCACAGAAGGAAATCAGTAATAGATTATAAGATAAAGAGGCAGAAACAACAGAAAAACACATCCCCCAAACACAAGATAACAAAGGAATGCAAAGATATTTTTAAATAGATTACTCTAGAATGTTCAAGGGAGAGTCACCGTGGGCAACTATTTGAAGCGTGGCGGTGGAAGCAGGAGGATCAGAAATGAATTCAAGGTCATCCTCAGCTGCTATCAGGTTGGAGGCAGCTTAGTCACGAGACCCTAAATCAGTGAAGCACAACCAGATAAAGAAATGGAAAAGCTTTGTTGTTTTTTTGTTTCATTTTTAACCAGAGTGAAAAAACATGCAAAGCAGAAAGCCACTCTTCAGCACAGTATGCGTGGACAGTCCCACAGACTCAGGTGGCTGAAGAAGGACGGGTTGAGCCCAGCAGACTGAGAGCAACCTGGGCAGCATAGTGAGGCCCTCATCTCAAGCGAAACAAAATAAATCAAAACCCAGTGACTAAGAAAGCTAGGAAGAGGAAGTATTTGGAGAAATTGTGAGCGAAGTTTTTCATTGTTTTTTTATTTGCTTGTTTGTTGAGACAAGGTTTCTCTGTGTAGTCCTGTGTTGTTTGTAACTGTGTTTTTTTTTAATCAATAAAGACTCAGGAGCCAGAAGCCAAAGTGAAACCGTGCTAGCTAAGAGAGGCAGAGAAAGCACCCAGCTACTTCCTCCTCTGCCAACATTGTCTGAAAGTTTTCGCCTACATTGTCTCAAACAAAAACTCCTCCAATCTAAGGTCCCTCCCTTCTACTTCCTGTACTTCTCTCTCCCTCCTGCTGACTTCCTCCCATCTCTACGGCTTTTCCTGGTAACTCGTTGCTTGCTCCGCCTCTCCACGCATGGTTGATTTTATTTAATCCTATTAACAATATTCAGGCAGAAAACTCTTAGATGAAAGACATGTGCTAGGGCTGAGCCATACCACAGCTAGAAGCAGATTCCCCCAGTAAACGACCCAATCTCGGGGTTCACAGTTTGATCAAATATCCTGAAACAGTCCTGGCTGTCCTGGAACTCACTCTGTAGACCATGCTGGCCTCAAACTTACAGAGATCCCCCTGCCTCTGCCTCCCAAGTGCTAGGATTAAAGGCATATGCCACCACTGCCTGGCAAGTCATTTTTTTAAATTAACATTTATTTGTGTGTATATGTGTGAGAGGATGTGCCACAGTGCATATGCAGAAGTCAGAGGACAACGTCGGGAAGAAGATTCTCTCCTTCCATCACTTGGATCCTGGGGATTGAACTCAGATTGCCAGGATCAGTGGCAAGCCCATCTACCCAGTAAGCGATCCTGCCACCACCACCCTAACAAAATACTGTAAGACCTGGTTTTTCTCCTTGAAAAAAATCCTACCCACCCAAGCAGACAAAAAACACACCCTCATTTAGACACATTGAAATAAAGTTGTAGAACATTAAAGTCAAAGAGAAAAAATCTCGAAACCACCAGAAAGATGACAAAGCTCATCCCCAAAGAATGTCAGTGTTAGGAGCCCGCCCTCACTCTTGCACATGCGCAGCTCAGGGTCTTGCTCTTACCTCATCAGGAGGCACTGAGGACTCCGTTTGCGGGCGGCATGGTCACACAATCTGTGCCTTAAAAGCTGGATGTAGACCTCACCCTCTCGCTCTGCCCTCTGCTCTCTGCTCCCTGATCTGCTCTCCTCTTCCCCTACCCCACCATCTTTCTCTCTCTCCAGGCCTGGCTCTCCTTTCTCCTACCCCCTCCATCCTCCCAAAAAAGCGTTCTCTAACTCTGGTAGTCATGGCTGTGGCTCGTGACTTTTCCGCTGGTAATCAGCTCTGATTATTATCCTTTCAGTCAGGACCTCTGTTTGATTGACAGTGCACACGGACAAGCAGGTCCACAGGCAACCGAGGACTATCAACCCCAAGGGGAGACAGTAGCCAATCGCTGGGCTGTCCTATACGCTCACCTCGACATTTCCAGACACACAAAGGATGGGTTTGTTCACTTTTCTAAGTTCTCACTAAAAGAGCTGTTAAAGGATACACTCAGGAAGAAAGAAATGGAACTCCAAAGGAAAACGTGGGGTCAAAAGCAAAGCAACCAGGAAACGCGGGTGAGTCACAAAGAGCTGAAAGAAGCGTTAGTCGATCAAGTGGTAGTGGGTTAGGAATTAGAACGAAGGGGCAGGGGGTACTTAAACAGGCGGTTGTAAAATTGACCCATGGTGCCAAGTTATAAGTGTTTGACGAGAAAGTTATAGTTTTCAGTAATTCTTCATTTTCACCAAATTATTTTCTACTGATTACATTCAAACTACCACAGTTTCGAAAGACAATTCTCTCAGCAATCAATCAATGTCTTTCTGTCTCTCTCAGACAGGCTCTCATGTGGCCCATGCTGAACTCTAACTCCTAGACAGCAGTGAATGATCTTACACTCCTGATCCTCCTGGCTTCACCTCCCAAGTTCTGGAGTGACAGGCAGGAGCTACTATGCCTGGATTTATGAGGTGCTAGGGATTGAGCCCAGGGCTTTGTGCGTGCCAGGCAAGCATTCACCAAGTGAGTTCCATCATAGGCCCTCTTCCAGCAATTTCTTTTTTTATCTATAAAAACTTTGTTATTGTTGTTTGTATGTGTTCTGAGGTGGGAGCACCTGTGTGCCACATAGTGCATGTGGGGGTCAGAAGACAACTTTGTGAGCTAGGTTTACTCCTTTCTTTCTTCTATGTGGTTCCGGGGAGGAAATCCAAGTCATCAGGGTTGCTGGGCAAGTACCCTTATCTCCTAGGCCACCTCACCATCCTCTTCCAGCAATTTCTATGAGTAACTAAGTGTTTTCCACACTTTTTTTTTTTTTTAATGTAACACCTATTAAGATCCTTCACACCAGATGGTGGTGGCACTTGCCTTTAATCCCAGCACTCGGGAGGCAGAAGCAGGTGGATCTCTGTGAGTTCGAGGCCAGCCTGGTCTACAGAGTGAGATCCAGGACAGGCACCAAAACTACACAGAGAAACCCTGTCTGGGGGGGGGGGGAGGATCCTTCACCACATCCATGATGCAATGTCCTTCAGAAAATGCTTGATTGGAGAGATAGACAGACTTCTATCTACTTCAGGTGGGTTTGCCATAAACATTACTGCTCTCCACTGAGAGAAAGGGGCTCCCTCACATCCTGTTAAAAGTATATGCTCTGTCAAATGCCTGAAGGATTTCATTTGGTGTTTGAGATTATCTCAGATTTGATGATTTTATTATTTTTTGAATGTGGTCATCAGCCAAATGACAGTGACCAACAGTCTTGACAAGAACAAACCACACGAGCTTTTAAATCTCCATTGTTTTCCAGCTGTAATGTGGGGGATAAGAGGCAGTTTTCAAGGCTTCCTGTGAGAACTGAAGGAGAGTGCCCACAGGAAGCACTGACCACTCTAGAGAACACTGGCCTGGGACAACGCTGTCCACAGGGCGCTAAACAGAAGTGGTCACAGTGCTCAGCCTAATCAAGCAAGCGGTGCCACTTGAGCTCCGACCCAACCAGAGCTAATGTTTATTTCCAGAATCACTCTAAGGGCACTCAGGAAGCACTCAGATGAAATGACCCAGGCTTGGAGAAAAGGGCAGGTAGGAGGATCAAAAGAAAACACAAACTATCACCTACCTCAGAAGGTTGATGGAAAACCAGTAGTCACATAGGAATTCATAGCTAGTATTGCTGTTAGGTAAATACTGCACTGTTAGAGAAACGTAATCTCCCCTCAACGTTTACTTCTCTGGGGTGTGCGTGTGTGTGTCTGTGTTCACTCGAGTTGTGCACATGTGGAGGTCAGAGGACAACTTTTTTTTTTTAAGATGTATTTATTTATTATGTACACAGGAGAGGGCACCAGATCCCATTACAGATGGTTGTGAGCCACCATGTGGGCACTGGGAATTGAACTCAGGACCTCTGGAAGAGCAGTCAGTGCTCTTAACCTCTGAGCCATCTCTCCAGCCCCCAGAGGACAACTTTTGATTGTTGATTCTCTCCTTCCATCATGTGAGTTCCAGGGATGGAACTCAGGTATCAGGCTTGGCAGCAAGCACTTACCCCCAGGCCATCTCCCTGGCTTGAGAGAGACATATCTAAACATACGAGGGTAAAAGGCACAAAAACTCACTCACAGAACTGAAAGTGGGTAAATCCCCTCGAAGTTGCCAGAATTAAAAATAAATAAAGCCAAAGAAAACACGGAATTGACTGAAAGACAGAAGATTCGGGATAGGCCAAGAAAACATAAAAAGAGCAAAACAAGATAACAGAGCTAAGTTGCACATAACAGGATGATAAACCTGAAATGAAATCAGCTGTGTCTGCTGGAAAGCACGTCAATTGCTCAAAAAGCTGAATTAGACAACAGAAGCCTCATCTGAACGCAGAAATTGATAAAAAGCAACGTTTGTGACTGGAACAAAGAGATCCTTCTGCCAGTGCTCACAGAAGTATACGCTGGTGGAACATTTCCAGAAGACAGTTAGGTGACTGTATCAGCGTGGAAGACGTACAGGCCACTGTATTGAACTAGTTCCCTTTGAGAAATCACCCTGAGGAGAAATTGCACAAAAGCAAAAAGCTAAGCACAGGACATTTGCAGCTGTGTACCAATGGCATTTTAGTGAGGAAATGCAGGGGCTGGAGGGATAGCTCAACAGAGAGGACCCAGGTTGAATTCTCAGCACCCATATGGTGGCTTACAAGCATCTGTAGTTCCAGTCCCAGAGGACCTGACACCTTCTTCTGAACTCTCCAGGCATTGCATGCACATAGTACATACATGTATTTAGGCGAAACACTCAGATAGTCATACATGTAACATTAAGTAAATTCTCAAATTTTAGCAAAAAGAAAGTGCTCAAGAATAGGAGACAGGCTTACAAAATGTCTCAGCAGGTAAAGGCACTTTCTGCAAAGCTCGATGACCTGTGTTCAATCCCCAGGGTCCATGAAGGGGGAGAGAACTGACTCCTTCAAGTTGTCCTCTGACCTCCACATGCATGCTCCCTTCCTACTCAAAATAAATGAATGTACTAAAAATGTTTTTAAAAGCATAGGAGACAGGTTGAATAAATCATGGTTTATAAATAACACAAATAGTTGTCATCCTTTAACAATCATGGTGTTAGTCTAGGACAGGGGGGTGTTCAAGGGTAGAATGCTTGCCTAGAATATGCAAGGCCCTGAGTTCAATCCCCAGTACTGCTGCATGAAGAGGAGGAGGAGGAGGAGGAGGAGGAGGAGGAAGAGGAGGAAGAGGAGGAGGAGGAGGAAGAGGAGGAGGAGGGGGAAACAATCTTAGTGTTAGACTATAGTTATTGACCCAGAAATCTGTCCTTTGCATCTTCTGAGTGAAAATAGCAGCTACAGGGCCAAAGGGATGAGTCAGTAGTTAAGAGCATGTACTGTTCTCACAAAAGATCCAACTTCAGCTTCCAGCACATAGGAACAGGCAGCTCACAACTGCACCTAACTCCAGCTCCAGGATCTGATGCCCTCTACTGGCCTCCTAAGGTACCTGCACGCACATGCACGTGTCCCACCCCCCAACCCCCACCACACACACACTTAAAAATAAAATAACTCTGGGGCAGGGTATGGTGGCACATGTGTTTAATAGCACTGGAGAGGCATGGGCAGGACAATATCTGTGAGTTCAAGGCCACAGTGAGACTCTGTCTTAAAACAAAATAAAACAAAAAAAATTCTCAAAATACAGCAATTACAGAAGTACTTGTAAATCGTAGTCCTTAGTATGGGAAGCCATAGCCATACTGGGTGTACACACTCCACAGAGATGTCTAATGAATACTCACCTGCATTACAGCTCTTGTTCTGGATGATGGGACTTCAGGGAAATTTGTATTTCCTTCCTATACTTTATCTTGAGTAAAAAACATTAGTCAGGAGAAATCTAAAGACCCAAAGGCCTAAAGCTGTCACATTAGGCCACAAGCTCCCAGATGCCAGTGTGTACCACACCTGGCATTTCCCCAGCAATAAGCTTCAGGGATAGAACTATCCCCAGCACTCCCCCACCTCTCATGGTATCCTGTCTGGGGCAGGGCTTTAAGTTCTGGAACCAGAATTGAAGAGCTTCTTCGTGTAGACAGAGCAGTCTCTGTTTGTATATGAACGTATAATTTTTCAAGTTTTTTGTTTGTTTGTTTGTTTTTGCTTTTGTTTTTCGAGGCAGGGTTTTCTGTGTAGCCTTGGCTGTCCTGGAACTCACTCTGTAGACCAGGCTGACCTCGAACTCACAGATCCACCTGCCTCTGCCTCCCTAGTGCTGGGATTAAAGGCATGTGCTAGCACCGCCCTGCTTGAACATACATTTTTGATTGTTTGTTTTTCTTTTGGAGACAGGTTCTTACTCTGTAGCTTAGACTGTCTGGGACTCCTCTAAGTATCCTAAGCTGGCCTTGAACACACAGCAATCTCCCTGCCTTGGTCTCCAAGTGCTAGAATTATAGCATGCCTGGCTACATATATTTTTAGGGTTTTTGTTGTTGTTAATCATTTTTAAATTTTATTTATTTTTATTTTATGTATATTAATTTTTGCCTGCCTGTACTATGTGCATGTCTGGTGTCTGATGATGTTAGAAGAGGGTGTCCAGTCCTGTAGAACTGGAGTTACTGACAGTTGTGAGCCTCCCTATTGTGAGCATCTGTGGGAGTCCAGCTCTGACCTGCTCCTACCTTTTGAAGGGTTCTGAGGTGGAGGAGAGAGGAATTAAGAAATGATAGAAAGAAAGACCCAGCCAACGAGAAGACAGACAGAAACACAGGATATCTTCAGGAGGGCCTGGGTCAACACCCAACAGCCTCTTCATTTATTCAAAAGAGCTTTTTACAATACCAAGGGGAGAGGCAAAAGACCTCCCCCTTGAAAGATACAAAGCATAATGTACAGACCCTTCCAAACACCTGGTAAACATGCTCATGGCAAAAATCATGCCGTCATGCTGGGTAAAGCAAACTCAGATTCTTTGACCCTGAGTAATTTGGGCTCCCACACCCTATGACTGCTGAGAACAGAACCCAGGTCCTCCATAAGAGCATTTTTTAAAAGATGTATTTATTGATTTATTTATTATGTATATAGTGATCTGCCTGCGTATATGCCTGCATGTCAGAAGAGGGCACCCGATCTCATTACAGATGGTTGTGAGCCACCATGTGGCTGCTGGGAATTGAACTCAGGACCTCTGGAAGAACAGCCGGTGCTCTTAGCCTCTGAGCCACCTCTCCAGCCCCATAAGAGCATTCTGAGCCACTAAGCCATCTCCCTAGCACCCTTATTTTTGTTTGTTTGTTTGTTTGTTTGTAGACAGGGTTTCTCTGTGTAGCCCTCGCTGTCCCGAAACTCGCTCTGTAAACCAGGCTGGGCTCAAACTCACAGAGATCCGCCTGCCTTTGCCTCCTGAGTGCTGGAATTAAAGGCGTGCCCCACCATCACCTGGTCCCCATATGTTTTTATCTTACTTTTTTTTTTTTTTATTACTTTCCTAATGTCTGCAATAGACTGTGATGGGAGCTCCTTGATGCAGCCCATGCAGTGAGCAGCTGTACAAGGTGGCTGTCTGGCAGCTGAGAGTCCTTGCTGTAGTAGTTCTGCCTATGGTAGGTGATAGAGGAGGAGCCACTAAGGCTTTTTAGCTGTTGTTTTTGTTTGTTTATTTATTTGTTGTTTGAGACAGGGTCTCATGTAGCTCAGGCTGGCCTCAAACTCACTATGTAGCCAAGGATGACCTTAACTCCTAATCCTTCTGCATCCACCTCCCCAGTGCTGAGATTATAGGTATGGCCCAACACACCCACATTTATGGAATTCTGGGGATCCAACTTAGGGTGTTGTGCATGCTAGGCAAGCACCCTACATCCTTAGCACATACACACCCATCCCACCCTCCCCTCCCACTCCCCCCCCCCTTTTTTTTCCCCAAGACAGGGTTTCTCTGTATAACAGCTCTGGCTGTCCTGGAACTCCCTTTGGAGATCAGGATGGCCTCAAACTCACAGAGATCCACCTGCAAAGGCATGTACTCCCACACCCAGCAGCAATGACCTTTTTAAAAGAAGAGCTTTATTTTCTTAAAAAAAAAGGGGGGGGGGCATTGCTTTTATTAACACAACAAAGCCATTTTTATTTATTTATTTTAAAATTTTAATTTGCTTGAGACAGTGGCTTCAAACTTGCTATATAGTCATGGATAACTTTGATCCCCGGATCCTTCTAGCTCCGTCTTTCCAGTGTGTGGATTATAGGTGTGTGCCACCCCTCCCGGTTCATGCAGTGGCAGGGATGGACCCTAGGACTTTATGCATGCTAGGCAAGCATTCTACCAACTGAGCTAGTGTCAACCCATTTTGGCCATTACTTTTGATAAAGGTATTGGCTTCAGTCATGGTTTTGAACAATGTATATTAGTTAAATCCTGAAACAGAAAAGCTCTTTGTGAAAGAAATTTGTATTATCTTGACTGTGATGGTTTAATGAGCATTAGAGTCTTGGGAGATGGTTCTGTGAATAAAAGCATTTGAATGCAAGCCCAGGGACATGGGTTCAAATCCCTAGCACCCTTGTAAAAAGGTAAGTAAGGCTGCATACACTTGTAACCACAGTGCTGGGGTGGAGCAGAGAAAAGAGGATCCAGGATGCTTGCTGGCCACCAGCCTAGCTCCAAGTTCACTGACAGACTCTATCTGATAGGAATAAAGTCGAGAGTGATAAAGTAGACAAGACTGCCTCTGTTGTGGAATATTATTTTTTAAGGTGTGTTACTTTTGTTCATGTTGCATTTGTTACTCTGTGAAGCTGTGTTACTGTGCCTGTCTAAAACACCTGATGGTCTAATAAAAACTGGCCAATAGCGAGGCAGGAAAAAGGAAAGGCAGGGCTGGCAGAGAGAGAGAATATATAGAAGGGGAACTCTGTGAGGAAAAAAGAGAAGTAGCCAGAGAAGGAGGAGGACTCCAGGGGCCAGCCATGGAGTAAGAGTAAGATTTACAGAAGTAAGAGAATGGGAAAAGCCCAGAAACAAAAGGTAGACAGAATGATCTTAAGTTAAGAAAAGCTGACAAGAAACAAAGCCAAGCTAAGACCCGGCATTTATAATTAAGAATAAGTCTCGGGCTGGAGAGATGGCTCAGAGGTTAAGAGCGCTGACTGCTCTTCCAGAGGTCCTGAGTTCAATTCCCAGTACCCACATGGTGGCTCACAACCATCTGTAATGAGATCTGGTGCCCTCTTCTGGCCTGCATTCATACGTGCTGTATACATAATAAATAAATAAATCTTAAAAAAAAAAAAAAAAAAGAATAAGTCTCTGTGCCAGGCAGTGGTGGCGCACACCTTTAATCCCAGCATTCAGGAGGCAGAGCCAGGCGGATCTCCTTGAGTGATTTATTTGGGAGCTAGGTGGCGGGCCCCCAAAAGATCCAAAAAACCACCACCAACATTCCTCTGACCTCTGAGCACTCTGGAATTCACACGCACGCAGGCATGCATGCATGCACAGGCACACACATACCTAATTGCACCATTAGTGGTGCAATTTATTATTGTCCATCAGTTATATCTCAATAAGCTATGCTCAGTTTGTTCGGGTCCTTTAAAACTGGAATGCCTTGGTCAAAAGGGGGAGCTGTTGTGCACCACAAGCCTGTAATGTGATTTTCCTACTTGGGTTTTCATTGTATGCCTGGACTGTTGTTCCTAAGCTGCTCTCAGATGACAGACTTCTTGTTTACGGGAACTAAAGAAGGCAATTAAATAATTATAGGCATGAAAATGGAGGCAAATGAATGTGCCAAGCTCTAGATTAACACCAAGGGCTGTGGAAATAATTCCAGGCACTCAAACATGCAAACACCGATGAGGCCACAGACAGGAAAAGGCAGCAGGACAGAACAGTGTTCACTGCCAAGAGGATGGAGCTCTTTGGTAGAAAGGCAGAGTAATGTTGCTGGTTTTGTGAACTCGTTGGTGTCAGGGCAAGGGCAAACACCATTTGATCAACTGACTGCAGAGCCAAAGGGAGCTGAAGTCTGAAGATGTTCCTCCAGGCTGTGACAGAGTGAGGCTTGGCCTTGACCCACAGAGGGAAAACTGTCCCTTGTTAGCTCATCAGGACAATTTGGGGCAATAGGGTTTTTGTTTGTTGATTTTTCCTTGGGGTCTGTTTTCTTGCTTGCAAAATTAAATCCATAAGTCTGACTTGCCAGTTTTTCAGAATAAAAGCAAAATATTGAAGTAAAAATCAAAAAGCTAACAGAATTCTTTCATTTGTGGTTCCTAGATTGAATAGAGATGCCTAAAATCGTGCATGGATATTTGATAGCAAAGTAAAAGCCAAACTGTCTAGGCCAGTGGTTCTCAACCTGTGGGCCTTGATCCCTTTAAGGGTTGCATATCAGATATCCTGTATATCAGATATTTACATTATTATAACATTAGCAAAATTACAGTTATGAAGTAGCAACAAAATAATCTTACGGTTGCGGTCACCACACTGTGAGGAACTGTCTTAAAGGGTCGCAGCATTAGGAAGGTTGAGAACCACTGCTCTAGGGAACAAAGGAGACTGATGGGAGTTTGGAGAGGGGAGGAGCACATACAGGAGGTGTCTTAGTTAGGGTTTCTATTGCTGTGAAGAGACACCATGACCGTAGCAACTCTTATAAAGGAAAACATTTCATTGGCGCTAGCTTACAGTTCAGAGGTTGAGTCCATTACCATCATGGCGGCAAGCATGGCAGCATGCAGGAAGACATGGTATTAGAGAGGCAGCTGAGAGTCCTATATCTTGATCCACAGGCAACAGGAAGTGAACTGTCACAATGGGTGTGGCTTAAGCATATAAGATCTCAAAGCCCTCCTCCACAGTGACACACTTCCTCCAAGTGTTGTGGAACATTATTTTAACTGGCCAAAGATGTGTTACATTTGTTTATTCTGCAGAACATTACTTTAACGATGTGAAGGTGTGTTACATTTGTTTATGCCGCTTTTGTTTAATGATGTAAGGAAGTGTGTTTAATTATGTAAAGATGCGTTGCATCTGTTTCACCTTGTCTGCCTAAGGCACCTGGTTGGTCTAATAAAAAGCTCAACAGCCAATAGCTGGCAGAGAAAGGATAGGTGGGCAGAGAGAATAAATACAAGGAGGAATCTAAAAAGAGAGAAGAAGGAGAGAGAAGAGGGAGGAGAAGAAAGAACAAGGGAGATGCCCAGGGTCAGAAGCCAGGCAGTCACCAGCCAGACAGACATGAGAAGCAGTGAAAATGAGATATACAGAAGAAAAGAAAGATAAAAAGCCCCGAGGCAAAAGGTAGATAAAGAAAAACAGGTTAATTTAAGTGAAAAGAGCTAGCCAGAAATGAGCCTAAGCTAGGCTGAGCATTCATTCATAACTAATAAAAAGTCTCTGTGTCATGATTTGGGAGCTGGTTGGTGGCCCAAAGAAAAAGCCTGGTACAAACAAGGCCACACCCCCTCATAGTATCACTTATGGGCCAAACATTCAAACATGTGAGTCTATGGGGGTCATACCTATTCAAACCACCACAGGAGGTATGTTTAACATACAACATATACCTGAATAAAAATGTCATTGTGGGGCTGGAGAGATGGCTTAGCAATTAAGAGCCCTTGTTACTCTTGCAGAAGACCCGAGTTCAGTTCCCAGCACCCATGTTGAATGACTCACAATTGTCTGTAACTCTAGTTTGTGGAGATCCGATGTCCACTTCTGGCCTCCAAGACCACCCATAGGCACACGTGCATACATACACACGTAGATAAAAATAACTCTAATTTTTAAAAGGTTCTTATGGAACAATACCATGTATAAGGAATATATACAACGTGAATTTAAAATAATAATAAATAAAAATGTAAAGGGATTTGTGAATGTGATTTAAGGCAAATGCAATAACTTAATAAAGCAGGTGGTCACCTAGGGTTCTCGGGTGTGTAGAAAGGTGCACAGGCCCAGGCTACTACCTCTCCGACCTCTGACAGTTGAGTACACTGGTAAATGACTCCTCCAAACAGAGGTTCCATTCACCTCCCCCAACATTTCATCACCACGAAGTAGATCTCATCAGCTCCATTTTGGAGCTGTGTACAAAGAAGTTCACAGAAGCTAAGCCTCTCCATGTTGCCAGAAAATAACACAAGAGATTTGAGATTTGAACCCAGAGCTCCAACATCAGTGTCAGACAGTCTCTCCTTGGCCTGGAGCTCACTAATTAGGCCAGGCTCGCAGGCCGAATGAGCCCCAGGAGCCCACCCATCTCTGCCTCCCCAGGCCTGAGATTACATGCATGCACCACTATGCCTAGATTTTTTTTCCACATGGGTTCTGGAGACTGAATCCAGGTTCTCAGGCTCTTTGGACTGTTCCACCTCACCCCACAGCACTCTCTTTTCATGTGTCTAATACAGTAAGCACTACTCACACGTATCTATTTAAGTTTGAATTCATTAAGATTCAGGAGACTAAACATGTCCTCGCTAGCTACGATTCTCGTGCTCAGTGCCCAGGCGTGGCTGCTGTATCTGTGTAATTGTCCTAAGACGTTTCCCATCGCAGAGGGTTCCAGTGGGCAGTGGTGCTGGCGTGGGACAGAGTGCTGATGTCAGCAAGATAGAGTCAGACTGAAGGGAGTCTTTTCTTTCTCTCCGCCATGCCCTTCATTTATCTCTACCATCTTATTCTGAGTATTCTTTCCAGAGCCTTCTGCCTTCCACCTAAGTGCATGCCCGGGGCTGGCCTGCTGACTCTGTAAAGCACTCAGAATACTGGGCAGCCCCAGGATTTTGATGACAAAGACGGATGCTGGCGCTGTGCCCAAACCCAGAAACAGCAGCTCGGAAGCAATGCCAAGTGACAGCCCCAGGGTGGGCAGCAGACACCCCTGGGAAGCGGCTGCTTGTCTGCCAGATCTGCCAGAGGCACAGAGGGGAGAGGAAGTCAGAAGGGAAGTGAGGGGACGGGAGCAGCAGGGCTAAGGACACCCCAAACCTGCTGACTCCATTCTCTTCCTCTAGCTATTCCAGGCACACACGAACCCTCCACAACCAGGAAGGACGGACACTTTATTTGCCATTGAACTTAGTAGTCACTCAAGGCACCCACCGAACATGAATTGATGTGATCCTGGACTGAGTTATGTGTAGAAACTGAATCCCCGGATGATGACAGTTCTAGTGTAAGCCAGGTGTATTGGCATATGCCCGTGATTCCAGCACTCAGGAGGTAGAGACAGAGGACCTTGAGTTCAAGGCTAGTCTGGGCTACATGCCAAGACCTGTCTCAAACAAAAGATCCTAAACAAATGCTGGAATCAGATATTGCTTTTTCAAAAAAGAAAGAACTGATGTAGACATCCTCCTCATCTGCCTGGTGATGTCTGCTTTGTTGTTATCTCCTCCTGTTTGGCACTCACCTTTAATCCCAGCACTCAGGAGGCAGAGGCAGGCAGATCTCTGTGAGTTCGAGGTCAGGCTGGTCTACTGAGTTCCAGGACTGTTACACAGAGAAACCTTCTCTCAGAAAAAACAAAACAAAACAAAACAAAACAAAAAACAAACAAACAAAAACCAATGTTTAAATTGTGTGTGTGTGTGTGTGTTTATGCACACACACACACACCAGGTTTTCTCTTTGGGGCCACCAACCAGCTCCCAAATCATGACACAGAGACTTATTATTACTTTTGAGTGCTCAGCCTAGCTTAGGCTCATTTCTGGCTAGCTCTTTTCACTTAAATTAACCTGTTTTTCTTTATCTACCTTTTGCCTCGGGGCCTTTTACTTTTCTTTCCATGTGTATATCTTACACTGTTTCTCACGGCTGGCTGTCGGCTGCCTGGCTTCTGGCCCCGGGCCTCTCCCTTGTTCTTCTTCTCTTGTGGTTCCTGCATGATGGAGAGCTGTGCCATGGCACTCATGAGGTCAGAGGACAGCTTAGTACAGTCCAGCCTCTCCTTCCACCTTTACACGGGTTCCAGGGATTGAACTCGGGTCTCCAGGCTCGTGTGGCAAGCTCCTTTACCAGGTGACCCATCTTGGCAGCTCACAGAAGAAGTTCTGAAGAGACACCTTGTGTCCCTCCCTTTGGTCATCAAACTATTGAACGGTGGATCCCAGGAATTTGGAAGGGGACAATGACTTGCCTCCATGAAGAGATTTCACACAGCTCTGACGGTTTATAAAAGAGACTAGAGCTGAGACAATGGTGGGTCAATGGTGGGTCAATGGTGGGTCAGTGGTGGCCAGGACCGCACCTTAATCAGGACTACTTAGCTATGCAGACCTCTTGCCTTCTGTTTAAACTCCTGTCAGGACCCCCAAAATGGACTTGAGGGTTAATAGATGTCTTTATTTGTTCCCCTCCCTGACACAGCCACTTTAAATAAATCTCCTTTCTCCAATTTTCACCATTGCCTTATGAAGTGGAGGGTTGTGGCTGAGTGGCCCAGCATAGCTTGTTAGGGCTTCTAAAGCCCAGACTCTGGTCCTAACAATGCCAGTGACAATGCTGAGGCCTAGTCACCAACATGACAGTGTTGCTAGGTGACGGGCCATTCCATGGTGATGGATGAAGGCCTTTCTCCCAGGAGTGAATTCTTCGTCTTGTAGGACTGCGTTAGGGGTAGCAAGAACAAGCTATTATCAAGTGTCCAGTTGCCTTTATCCCTGCCCTCTATTCCCCATGAGTACACTGGATACTCTTACACACTTCTGCTTCCTGATGCTCCTGCCACCTGATCTGCTGGGTTATGACACAGAAAGAGGCCCTTACCCGATGCAGCAACCCAATCTTGAACTCTCCTGTCTCCAAAACTACGAGCTAAATCAATCCATTTGCCTTACAAACAGCACAGACTTTGGTATTCTTTTATGGAAAATGAACCAACCCACTTGTTCTTCCCTTGTTTCCACATGAAGTGTTATTTGGGGGCCTATGGGGTTTCAGCTGTTGTTTCTGATATCTAGGCAGCAAACTATCCACCTCACTTAACAGCTGTACCTGCATTACTTTTCTGACCCAACTGCCCCAGCTCTTTGTGTAATTTAGGCAGAGTATCTTCAGAACCTCATGAGAGACCTTTAGCTAATTTGGGGGTATTTATTTGCAAGCCCACACTTTGCTCATGTGAGTTTGATTTTAAAATATTGCCTTTGGATTCCCCATGTTCGGTTTAAATTGTTTGGAGTTTCTTCAACTTGTCCTTCCCAGGGAGAGACTGTGGCCTTGCTCCAAACTACACTCTACATCTTCCTCTAAGTTTCCTGGTTTGTTTTGGTTCCTATAACTGGAGCTGTCACTCTCTAGACTGCTGTGTGCACAGCCTGCTGGAAAGAAAACAGAACCAGGCTCCTGCAGCTTGGGTCACAGGACGGAGGAGTTCAGAAACCCCTTGGAGGAACAGCTGGATGAAAAATGACAGGCCACCCTAGGGCCCCCCATTCCACCCTAGAGGGACACAAAGGGCACTGGAAAACCATGCTTACAGTTTCTCAGGGGCCTGACATTTTGCTCTGTTGTCCCAGTGACTCACATGATTTTCCAGGCCTTCAAACTGGGTCAACAGCTCTGTTTGTCCCTATGACTCCCCTGGGAGGTCACTCTGGGAAAGTGGCTGAATGGGCATGTTTGGCCAGTTGAGTCCTTTGACTGACTTTTAGCCTCAAGAATCATTACTGGCATTCTAGCCAGGAGTAAAGAGAATTAATCACTGCATCTGGCTAAATCAACGAATGTATGTTCCTAACCAAGCGTTAGCCGTGCTGTTACGTGGTGGCTCTCCACAGAGAACCAGAGAACTAGAGAACTTGAGAAAACCCTAAAGTAAGATGGTCACTCTTTGCAGATAAGAAAGCTGGCAAGATGGAGGAGGTGGGGTGGCTCAGTCTATAAAGTTCTCGCTGCTCAAGCGTAAGGACCTAATTTCAGACCCTCCTAAACCCACATCAAAAGGCTGGGTGGGCATGGCAGCACACAGCTGCAATCCCAGTGCTGGGGATGTAGAGGTTCGAGGATGCTGGAGGTTTGATAGACAGCTCATCTAAACGAATCAGGGGGCTGCAGGTTCAGTGAGAGATTCCATCTCAAAAATTAAGATGAAGAGAAATAGAAGGAGGGACCCAATGTTGACCCTGTCTTTGGCTTGAGTGTCACTCAGCCTAGCATGCATAAGATCCAGGTTCTGACTCCTTAACGTGCAGAAACAAAAAAAGCAAGCTTGTGCTACCCAAAACAGCAAGCTTGTGCTACCTCAAACAGCAAGCTTGTGCTACCCGTCTAGTCAGACATTCCCATCAGATTGTGAGCGGGATCGGAAAACTTCATTTATTAAGTCGAAGGGTGATCCTGGGTCATTATTTCTCAAATTTGAGAAGTCAGGGACCTAAGAACGTATTTGAAGACTTGAAGCCCTTGGTTTGTTCATGTTAGAATTAAAACCTTGTAGAAGTGTTATTTCTAGTGGCCAGAAAGAAGAAACTAATCAGATGTCCATCAACTGATGAGTGGATTGGTACTGAGATACAATGGGGGAAATTACTCAGTCATTTAAAAAAATGAAATGGGGGGTGGGGGGAGAAGAGTTGGAGAGATGGCTTAGCAGTCAAGAGTGTGTAATGCTCTAGCACAAGACCCAAGTTTGGTTCCCAGCACCCACACTGGACAGTTCATAACTGTCTATAACTCTAGCTTTTGGGGATCTGACACCCTCTTCTGGTCTCCACAAGCACCTGCATTCACATGGTACACACATACACACACACACACACACACACACACACACACACACACACAAACCCCAAAATAAAATTTGAAAATTAAATACTAGTATTATAATGTGGATGGACCTTAAAACTGCTCCAAATGAAGAAAGCCATGCATGGGACTCCATTTGTATGGAATGCCCAGAGCAGTCTAACTCAGAGATGGAAAGTAGACTAGCGATTTCCAGAGGCTGGAGAGGAAAATGGACAAGGATTGATAATTGGGAGGTTTGGGGTGGCAGAGGTGGGGGTGGGGGTGAAAATGTTCTGGAATTATATAGTTCATATAGTGGTGATGATTGCACAAGCTCATGACCACACTCAAAACCACTGAATAGTACATTTCATTTTCTTTTTGGTTTTTTGAGACAGGGTTTCTCTGTGTAGCTTTGGTGCCTGTCCTGGATCTTACTCTGTAGCCCAGGCTGTCCTTAAACTCACGGAGATCCGCCTGCCTCTGCCTCCCGAGTGCTGGGATTAAAGGCTTGTGCCACCACGGCCCAGCAATAGTACACTTTCAAAGGACAATTTTATGGCGAGTGATTTACATCTCAGTGGAAAAAAATCACTTATGATTTTAATTGACCTTTGTTTTGAGAATTCCTTCCCAGAGAGTGAGTACACAAACAATACCTACCTGCTTCTCGTGAAGTGCCAACGGCCAATCAAAGTTCGATTCCACCAAAGTTCATCCTGGGGAACCAATGAGCTATGGGGGTTCACTTACAAAGGCTGGGTGAGGGGCAACTGACAGGAGCATGAGTGACCCCAAAGCAGCTGCATTGGAAAGTCCCAGCATGGATAACGGCTTCTTCAGAACCGGGCAGGTGGAGGCCCTTCCATTAAAATCCCCCAGCCCAGAATAAGGTACCCTCTGAGACTCCAGCCATGTGCAATTAGAACAGAATTGTGTACAAATGGCTGGAAGGTGTGGCTGAAATCTCAGGTGAGAATAGAATGCCCCTCCCCACCTCCTCCTCATGTGAGGAATGCAAACAGTCAACAAGCCTGAAGGTGAGGGATACCTGGAAGCAGGCGCCGCTGATCCGAGGAAGATGGCGGCTGTTTTGCTCAGAGGCCTAAAGCTCCACAACGGTCTCTGAGTACTTGGACATGTTTTCTGTTTTGTTTTGACTTTGTTTTAAGATACAGTCTCATGCATCCGAGGCTGGTTTCGAATTCAATATGTAGCCAGAGATGGCCTGAGCTGATAGTCCTGTTTCCTCCTCCCTAGTACTGGGATTATAGGCCTGCGCCACCAAGCTCAGTTTACCCAGCACTGGGAATGAAAGCAGTGCTTTGGGCAGGCTAACTAGGCAAGCACTCCGCCAGCTGAGCTCCAGCCCCAGCCCCTAGAATGTCTTGGTTACTTTGAAGCAGAGCAATCTTGTCTCAAGATGCACTTAAGAGTGGGCTGATGGTGTAGATCAGTGGTAGCACATGTGCTTAATATCACGCAGGAGGGCCTGTGCTCAAGTCTTCAATAGTGCGCGCGCGCGCGCGCGCGCACACACACACACACACACACACACACACACACACACACACACACAC
>CABHPP010124915.1:23105-40726 GCA_902168425.1 Peromyscus attwateri | reverse complement strand
CACACACACACACACACACACACACACACACACACACACACACACACTTGTGAGGTGGCTAGCCAGATCTTCCAGAAGATGTTTGTGTTAACTGTAGATGGTCGCAGAGGAAATCTGAAACCACAAAGACCTGTAGATAACTTCTAGACCCAAGAACTCATCCATGGGATGCTCGAGTCTGAGAAACACTGGCTCAGGGTTTGTAGGCTTTTGTCCATGCTGAGTGATGAGAAACGGACTTTTCCTCCAGTGCTTTCCAAAGACAAAGCCTGGCCAAAGACAACTTGGGACTTAGGAGTTCCTTGGCCAAGCTTGGGGAATGTAAGCATAATGTTCCATCTGCACTCTGGGTACCTAATAGAGCATGTGATCTGTAAGGCTAGAACTACATGAGTTCATCTTGAGATGAACATGGAGAATGGGCCTAGGCCATCTAACAAGGAACCTCCTCTGAGGAAGGCCTCCCCCCAGAGCCTCACTTAGGTCAAGGATTAACCACTCTGACATAGACATGACCTTCTGAAGGGTCCCTGGTCACAGAATTAAGACAGTGGCTGCTAAAGTTACAGCCTAAGAAGAGGGTCTAGAGCAGCGGTTCTCAACATATGGGTTGAGACCATACGGGCAAACCTCTGGCTCAATAAATATTTATATTACAAGTCATAACAGTAGCAAAATCAGCAACGAAAATAATTTTATGGTTGGGGATCACCACAATATAATGACTGTATTAAAGGGTCACAGCATTGGGAAGGCTGAGAACCACTGCTCTAGAGAGATGACTCAGCAATTAAGAGTGCTTGATGCTCTTTCAGAGGACCAGAGTTCAGTTCCCAACACCCCTATCAGGCAGTTTACAACCTTCTGTAACTCCAGCTTCAGGGTTTCTGATGCCCTCCTCTGGTCCCTGAGGCCACTGCACACAACATGTGCGCGCGCACACACACACACACACCCATATAGATGGAAAACAAATCTTTTTTTATATTGATTTATTTATTATTTTTTATTTTATATTCACTGATGTTTTGCCCGCATGTGTGTCTGTGTGAGGGTGTCAAGCTCTGGAACTGAAGTTATAGACAGGTGTGAGCCACCCTGTGGGTGCCGGGAATTGAACCCAGGTCCTCTGGAAGAGCAACCAGTGCTCTTAACCGCTGAGCAATCTCTCCAGCCCAGGAAAACAAATATTAAAAGGCAAAAATAAAATAGATGAAGGCCGACGGGAATTTATGTGAGTAGATGGCTTTCCTACATGGCTTGTTTGGACATGGATATGGGTCATATTGGGTTATTATTTAACTAAAAGGCAATTCTCTCTACTCTGATCTTTTGTCTCCTCATTTAGAAGGTGAGAAACTATCCTACTTCTTAGGGTAGCTGCTCAGTCATTTCAACTCATCAAACTTTTTTTTAAAGGAATATTTATTTACTTTTATGTATATAGGTGTTTTACCTGCATGTATATCTGTGCACCACGGAAGCCAGAAGAGTGTGTCAGTTTCCCTGGAACGGAAGTTACAGATGGTTGTGAAATGAAGTGTAGGTGCTGGGAATGGAACCCAGGACCTCTGAAAGAGCAGCCGGTGCTCTTAACTGCTGAGCCATCTCATCCAGCCCACCATTTGTCACACTTTTACCAAGCACCTAGTCTTTATGTGTTGGACACAGAGCTAGTTTTGGGGGAGACTGTTGTGGCCTCTTCCTTCGGGGAGCTTCGGCCTAAAGGGAAATACTATTGTATTTATCTTTTTTTTTTTTTTTTTTTTTTTTTTTAGCTGAGGACCGAACTCAGGGCCTTGTACTTGCTAGGCAAGCGCTCTACCACTGAGCTAAATCCCCAACCCTGTATTTATCTATTTTTAAGTTTTATTTTTTGTGTGTATGTATTTGTGTGTGCACATGCCCCATGTGTGCAAGTGCAGGTCATTGGATCTCTGGAGCTGAGTACGGGCAGTTGTGAACCAGCCGATGTGGGTGCTGAGCTCTGGGGTTGTGCAAGAGTAGCAAGCACTCTTCACTGCTGATCCCTTTCTCTGCCTCCCTGTTGTATCTATTGTACAGAAAAGAGGCATAATGTTGAAAGGTCTTTGAAAACTATGGAGTGTTGTGAAATATAATAAACAACGCATCTTAGTTATCTACTATGATTCAGTGGTTGGTCTGACTCCTGGGTAATTCTCTAATATGAGTACCTTTGGAAGCTTGGGATGTATCACAGTTGGCAGAGTGCATGTCTGGCGAGCATGAAGCCCTGAATATGATCCCTAACACCATATAAACGGAGCATGTTGGCACACGCTTGTAATCCCAGTGCTCAGGGGGTAGAGGCAGGAGGATCAAAAGTTCAAGACATAGTCATCTAGTGTGAGGCTAACCTGGGATATAGAAGACCCTGATGCAGCAAGATGTGTGTGGCTACTTTTGTCAACTTGAACATTGGGATGGTTATTGTATACCATTTACTGGCATATTAACAGAACTATTTTTCCAGAAATGCATTTTCGTGTTGTGACCACTAGGTGTCTCATTATTTTACAAGAAAATGGAAAAGCATGGTGTTTCCACCTGGGTCACTAGCCACATCTATGAACACATTGGACTCAGCTAAAATCTTAGCCCCATTCTAGCAACTGTGGATGCTAGTGGTTGCTTCTCCTTTGAGGTGTAGAATGTCTTTGTGAATCATTTCTCCTTTTCTTTCTTTCTCTGTCTCTCTCTCTCTCTTTTTTTTTTTTTTTTTTTTTTGGTTTTTTGAGACAGGGTTTCTCTGTGTAGCTTTGCGCCTTTCCTGGATCTCGCTCTGTAGACCAGACTGGCCTCGAACTCACAAAGACCCGCCTGCCTCTACCTTCACCTCCTGAGTGCTGGGATTAAAGGCGTGCTCCACCACCCCCTGGCCACATTTCTCCTTTTCATATCCCACACACCTACAAACTATTCTACTAAGAACTAGGACGAGGAAGATGGTGTCAGAGTTTTTCCAAAATTCAAGTACTAAGACCTTGAGTGATATATCACTCCTGGTTTCCTGAGTTAGAGTTTATCTGTGGTCTGTATATGTACTGACATCCCTAAGCTGTGCCATGCTGTCTCTCTGAACCTAGGCACAATGGGACTGTCTCCTGTGCACAGACGTCAATCAGAGGAGAGACACTTTCACAATCCAATCCAGTCTTTTCTTTCATCATGAACTTCAGTTTTATAAATGACACTTATCTAAAACTGTCACCAATGTCACATATGACTTTTCTTTAGGTGGTCTGCGGCAGAACGCTTTGCCACTGAGGGACATCAGAGGGGCAGATGCTAGAACAGATGGGAAACTGGATGTTTTCAAAAATTGATTGCATCATTACGAGCCCATCTCCAGGTAGGGATGTAGCTCAGTTGATAGAGTGGTTGCCCATCATGCTTGAAGCCCTGGGCTCCATCCCCAGCACCACATAAAACCAAGTGTGGTGGTGCACACCTGTTATCCCGGCACTAGTTCAACCCATTCTTGATTATAGTTCAGGGCCAGCCTGGGTTACATGACATCCTGTATCAACAAAACAAAGCAATAAAAAATTGCAGCAAGATGGCTCAGTGGGTAAGGCTACTTGTCACCAAGTGACAGCCTGAGTTCAATCCCCAAGACCCACATAGAAGGGGAGAACTAGCCCTTGGAAGTAGTCCTCTGACCTATACTTGCAACATGGCATGCAGCTCATACTAATAAGTAACTGTAAGACATTTTTCAAGTCTACTCAGTAGGGGTTTCATGCTGTTAGTCGAGTATGCCTGATATGACCTTTCTGCTGTGCAATCTGGCAATATCTATCAAGACTGTGCTGGAAAAGGTATCTTTCAAGTATATATTTGTGATGGCTTGAAAGAAAATGGCCTCCAAAGGGAGTGGCACCATCAGGAAGTGTGGTCTTATTGGAGTAGGTGTGGTCTTGTTGGAGGAAGTGTGGTCTTGTTGAAGTGTGTCACTGTGCGGGCGGACTTTGAGGTCTCTTTTCTCAAGCTTCACTCAGTGTGACAGTCAGTCGACTTCTTGTTGCCTGCAAGATGTAGCACTCTCAGCTCTAGTACCACATCTGCCTACACACCACCATGCTCCCCATCATGATAATAATGGACTGAACCTCTGAAACTGTAAGCGAGCCCCCTCAATTAAATGTTTTCCTTATGAGAGTTGCTGTGGTCATGGTATCTCTTCACAGAAATAGAGACCCTAACTAAGACAATACTCATAGAATAGAGAGCATGGTAGCACAAACCTGTAATCCCAGCGCTCAGAGGCAGAGACAGGAGGATTACTAGTTGAAGCTAGCCTAGGATACACAGCAAGAACCCATCTCATAAAAGCAAGTAAACAAACAGATACTCTTGGGTTAGGAGCATAGCTCAGTATTAGAACACTTGGCTAGCATGAGCTGGGCTTATTCACCACAACTAGCAAGTGCATGCACAGGATGTGGAGGTGTGTGCTTTTGATTTTTTTTGAGAAAGGGTCTCAATTTGTAGCCCTGGCTGGCCTGGAAATCACTATATAGACCAGGCCGCCCAAGAATTCTCAGAGATCCTCCTGCTTCTGCCTCCCCAGTGCTAGGATTGAAGGTGTGTACCACCACATCAAGCTGTTGTGATTCTCTTTAAGTTAAAGATATTTTTTTTAATGGATATGAGTGCTTTGTCTGCATGTCTGCCTGTGCACAGCATGTGTGCTTGGTGCCCTTGGAGGCCGAAAGAGGACATCTAGATTCCCTGGAACTGGAGTTATAGTTGGTTACGAACATGGGCGCTGGGAATCAAATCTGGGTCCTCTTCAACAGCAGCGCATGCTCTCAACTGCTGACTCATCTCTCCAGTCCCTGGTGTTACTTTCTTAGTGATTGGAAAGGTAAGAGTTCGGCCAGGATATTTCAAGTGAAGAAACCTTAATAAAAGAAATGTTTGTGTGCTAAGGTAGTAAGTAGCTCAGTGGTAGAGCACTTGCCTGGGACATGTGATGAAGCAGGGTGGGGGTGTGGGGGGGTGGGGAGGAAGAGATGAAGGATGAGGGAGGGAGAGAAGGAGGGAGGGAGGAAGGGAGAAAGAATTGACTTAAAAAGAGCTGTTTGCAGATGGGTAGGCTGGCTGGGCTAAAAGAACGAGCAAGAGCTGTTAAGCACCTTGAGAACAGTGGGAAGCACTGACCACCCTGAAGCTAAAAGACCAAGGAAATAATTCCATGAAATCCAGGCAGAGCTAGAACCAACAGAGGAGGCTGCATCAGGGGTCCAGGGGTGTGCAGCTATTGCTTCAAAGGAGGAGGAATGTGCTGAGCGTGCAGACTTCTCCCCCTTCCAGCCCTCTGATCTTCTCATCACTCCCATGGACAAGAAGCCAGAGCACAAGGAAACCTGGACCTACAGTCCCCAAGTGGAGTGGGAGTGGGGTGGAAGATAACCACCTGAATTCTGCAGTTCTGCTTACAGGTGTATATATGTTCTGAAGACAGAATTGAAAGCAGATGCTCTTTACAGATTTAATAGTGGAAAAAATGAAAACAATATTCCTAGAACAAATGAATAACAGATAAAGTATACTATACTCACTTTTTAAAACATCATCTTCCCATAACATTTTAAATATAATATCTTGAATATATTCTTTGACAATTTCACATATGTAAACAATGTATCTTGATCATATCCACTTCCAATCCCTCCTTCCAGCTCCCTGAGGCACTTCAAACATATCCTCCTCCCAACTTCATGCCCTCTCCTTGAAAAAACAACAATAACAAAACCTTACTGTAGCTAGAGTTTTTCTGCCTGGCCCACAATCTGGACAAATCTCTGTCACCTGCCAGTCCCACAGCCGCTCAGACCCAACCAAGTAAACACAGAGACTTATATTGCTTACAAACTGTATGGCCGTGGCAGGCTTCTTGCTAACTGTCCTTATATCTTAAATTAATCCATTTCTATAAATCTATATCTTGCCACGTGGCTCATGGCTTACCGGCATCTTTACATGCTGCTTGTCCTGGCGGTGGCTGGCAGTGTCTCCTTCCACCTTCCTGCTCTTTTCTCCTCTCTGTTAGTCCCGCCTATACTTCCTGCCTAGCCACTGGCCAATCAGTGTTTTATTTATTGACCAATCAGAGTAATTTGACATACAGACCATCCTACAGCACCTTACTGAGTTTAGTTAGTTAGTACTGCCTGCTGAATGTTGATTGATCTTGTTTGGGTAACCACAGCTACAGTGAGATCGTAGGTGCATTGACCAAAGTCGTGTCCAGAAGACAACACGTCACAGCATCCCTCTCATCCTCCTCATGTTACAGCATCCTCCCCATCCTCCAGCTCCTACATTCTTTCTGCTCCTCTTCCTCAATGTTCCATGAGCCTTGTATGTGTGTGTTTGAGGGTGTTAATATAGACATCCTATTTAGGGTTGAACACTCAATACCTGCTTAGTCTCAGTACTTTAATTGGTTATGAGCCTCTGCATTAATGGTTGGCCACTGCAGAGAAGTGTCTCTGGTCCAGATTGAGGCAGCACTAACCTATGGGTATAGACATAAATATTTAGAAGGCAAGTTTGACAACATGTCCATTTAGCAAGACAACAGTAGCAGATTCCCCCATAATAAGCATTTTAAAAGGATCTCTGATGAGATGCTGGGGATATGACTTAGTAGGTAGGTAAAGCACTTTTTGTGCAACTTGAGGACTTGAGCTTGGATCCCCAGCATGCAGTAAAGATCCAGGTGTGATGATGGATATCTATAACACAAGCTTGGGGCAGGAAGAAGCCAGGCAGGTCCTGGGAGGCTCAATGGCTAGCCAGTCTAAGTAAAACAGCAAGTTCCAGGTTCAGTGAGAGACCTTGTCTCAAAAAAAAAAATTGGCATGGAAAAGAGACAGAAGAAGATACCAGTCATCAGCCTCTGGCTTCCACATTGTGTTTTCATGGACAAGTGTACCCCACATGCATGTGCACACATGCATACACCACATACACACATATACACACACATACACAAACAGATCTTTGTTAATACACAGAAATGCTTGTAATAAAATATAAACTGAAAAAAAAGGACACAAAGCTGTACTTCATGAGCACCCATATGCAAAATGGGAGATATCTGCAAATTCAAACTGTCGATGGGGTTGCATTGTTTCTTTACAACTTGCAATGTTTTCCTTCTTTTCACTTTGAGCATATGACATGTTTGTGATAAGGGGATAAAAACCATGCCGAGAAGGACAGCCCATCTCATTGAAGTGATTCTGATCCATGTAAAGTGTGTGTGTGTGTGTGTGTGTGTGTGTGTGTGTGTGTGTGTTTGATTGCAGGATTGGGGGGCACTGTGCCACTGCCTGAGTTTGGAGAGCAGAGGGCAGCTTTCAGGAGTCAGTTCTTTCTGTCTGCTTTTTTGTGTGGGTTCTGGGGCCTGAACTTGGGTCTTCAAGCTTCCATGACAAGCACCTTTACAATGATCCACCTTGCCAATCCTGGTAATGTAAAACATTAATAGAGGACGCATCAATTATTTAAGTAACTGAAAACCAGTCACATGAAAGGCAAGCCTTAACCTCTGTGCATTTTATATCCTGACAAAAATAGAGAAATAAGAGTCTCTCCATTTCCACCTAGTATCAAATATCCACTTATTTTAGATGACTGTGATTCTTGACTACATTTTCACTATTAAATGACAGGTTATATTATCAATTCAGCATTAGCTGGATGTCCTTTCTTTTTTTCTTTTTTGGACAGGGCCTTATTGCATAGCCCTGACTAGCTTGGAACTCATTATATAGACCAGTATATGAACTCACCTACTCCACCTCAGCCTCCCCTGGGCTGGCACTGAAGCTGTGTGCCACCATGCTTGGCAGTTGGGCTCATTCTTACTTTGTCATTTTTAGAAAATCTAAAGCATTTCTATAACTTATAAGTTGTTCCTTGAATAGAAATAATATCCTCTGTTTTAGAATTTTTGTGTAAAGTTTTTGGGGTTTTTTTGTGTATGGGTGTTTGCTTGCATAATGTTTGTGCACCACATGCATGCCTGGTGTCCACAGAGGTCAGAAGAGGGCGTTAGATCCCCTGGAACTGGAGTTACAGGCAATTGTGAGCTGCCAGGTGGGTGCTGGGAATCGTCATCTGCAAGAGCAGCCAGTGCTCTTACTACTGAGCCATCTCTCCAGCCCCATCTGCTTTAGATTTTATCGCTAATGTTCAGTATCGTTTGTTTGCTTGCTTGTTTTCAAGACATGGTTTCACTGTGTACACCAGGCTGGCCTGGAATTTGAGTTCCTCTTGCCTCAGTCTCTTGGCTGTTGGGATTACAGGCATGTGCCACCATGCCTACAAAACTCTCTCCTCTCTCTCTCCCCCTCCCTCCCTCCCTCCCTCCCTCCCTCCCTCTCTAGTTTCTTGTGTTGCTGTGTATCAAACCAGAAGCTCACACATGCTATAGAAGGGTTATACTATTGAGTTCCATCCTCAGCCCTTATTTACTTCTTATTACATTTTAAATTTAATTAGTCAAGTAATACACAAACACATTCTTGTCTTAAATGTGGTGATATTGTGTTCCCTAATATATTGTACATCCTAATAAACTTATCTGGGATCAGAGAACAGAACAGCCAGTAGACAGACATAGAGGCCAGAAAATGGTGGCACACACGCCTTTAATCCTAGCATTCTGAAGGCAGAGATCCATCCGGATCTCTGTGAGTTCAAAGCCACACTGGAAACATCTAGGCATGGTGACACATGCCTTTAATCCCAGGAAGTGATGGTAGGAAGCAGAAGGGTATATAAGGCATGAGGACCAGGAACTAGAGTCTCTTTAAGCTTTTAGGCTTTTAGCAGCAGTTCAGCTGAGATTCATTCCAGATGAGGACACAGAGGCTTCCAGTTTGAGGAAACAAGATCAGTTGAGGAATTGGCGAGGTGAGGTCAGCTGTGGCTTGTTCTGTTTCTCTGATCTTTCAGCATTCACCCCAATATCTGGCTCCCGTGTTTTTTTTTTATTAATAAGACCTTTTAAGATTCGTGCTACACTTAAAAATTAAGACAGGGGCTGGAGAGATGACTCAGAAGTTTAGAGCACTTTCTGCTCTTCCAAGGGGGTTAGAGTTCTCTTCCCAAAATTTTGGTTGGGTAGCTCACAACCTCCTGTGATTCTAGAGCCAGGAAATCTGATGTCCTCTTCTGGCCTATACACACACATATTGCATATATTTACATATACACATAATTAAAATATTAAAAATTCAGACAATATAGAAAATATAAAGGTCTCCTTTGCCACTTGTTCAGCTGGTTTCCTTCCTCTAACATGACTTGTCATTGGTTTATATTGGGTGAGGTGGGGGAGGGAGGGACAGGGAGAGAGAGTACAGGGGGTAAAGAGAAAAAAATAATAAACCTTGCAATTAATTTATTTGCATATTACTTGCATGCATAGATATGTATATAAGATATATAATTCTAATTTTCACTTTTACATTGTGTTATATTGTCCACATGGTTCTGCAGCTGGCTTTTTTTTCTCATGTTGAAACTCTACTACATTTTGATGCTTAAGGTCTGCCATGATTTGCATATTGCAGTTTATCAACCCCTCCTGTCCATGGCAGCCACAGTGAAAGGGTTGCTCTTGCCTCTATGTGCATAGATGGTGTACATAAAGATTATTTTGAAGGCTGTATTGGGATTTCTGCTTTTAAAAGTATCTGCTTTGGGGCTGGAGAGGTGGCTTAACAGTGAAGAGCACTTTCTTTTGTTGCAGAGGACCCAGGCCCAGCACCCACATGGGCAGCTCACCACTGTCTGTCACTCCAGCTCCAGAGGGTCTGACACCCTCTTCTAGCCTCAGCAGGCACTGCATGCACATGGTACACTCAGGCAGACATACACATAAGATATATAAATAAGCATTTTTTAAGTATCTGACCTTAACATTCTACCAAGTAGATTTTTAAGGTCGTCAAGCTTGTTGTTAGGTTTGTGTGACTATCGCTCTTACCCACTGAACCATCTTGCTGACCCTCCATTTTCTTTTACTTTATGTTTATTTATTTTTGTATGTATGTGGTGTGCATGTGTGTGTGTGTGTGTGTGTGTATGTGTGTATGCAGATGCACATGCCCATGTATACACGTGCAAAGGCCAGAGGTTAACATCAGGTGTCCTTTTCAATCACATTTCCACTTTATTTATTTATTTATTTGTTTGTTTGTTTGTTTGTTTATTTGTTTATTATTTATTTATTTACTTGTTTACTTATTGAGGAGGGTCTCTCACTGAATCTGGAGCTTACTGATTCACCAGGACTGGCTGGCTAGTAAACTCTAGGAATCCTCCTGCTTTGCCCCCACGGCCACCCCCTGGCAACCTCAGCACTGGAGTTGCTGGCAGGCACCACCATGCCTGGCCCTTAATTTCTCCCTTTTAAATAACACAGCGCTTTCTCACAGTTCCTTCAAATGATCTCTGCTTCAGGAGGCAGAGAGAGGTGCTATTTCAGCTGGGGAAACTGAGGCTCAGAGAAGTTAAATGATCTTCCGAGATCACACAGCCACTTAGAAGTGTGACTCCAGTTTCCATTAGCTTTCTACTTCTATAACTGCTTTTAAAACAAAGGCCAGGGAACGTCCTTCCTGCCTCTTCCACAGACTTCAGGGCTATTCCATGAGGAACCACTAGGGGCAGCATGATACAGTAAGAAGAAGCCAACCAGAAGGCTGAAGCCCGGCTTTTGAACTCCACTCTGTCCTCTTCCCAGTCCCGTGACATTAGAAAAACATGGAAATGATTCTCACTGGTTGCTGCTGAAAACAGGGATGATACTGGGTAGTTGAACTTCTACCTTGAAATGAACCAAACTAGAGCTCCTTCACTGCTCACACATTGTACAAAATATCCCTTTTTCTTCTTGCAATAGACTTACTCTCCATAAATGTGAACCCATAAAGGAAAAATTGAAGACTAAAACTAGTCACTTATTTTTCCCTCCCCTTATTTTACTTTTGTATTTCACGTTAATTAATTAAGTGCATGTGTATGCATGTGTGTGTTTACATACATGCATTTTGTGTGTATGCATGCGTATTTTGTGTGTATGAGTGTGCAGCTACAGTGCCTGTGTGGAGACCAGAAGACATCTTCCAGAATCAGTTCTCTACTTCTACCATGGGGGTCCCTGGTCCTCAGCCTTGGCAGTTTACCCCCTGAGCAATCTCACCAACCTTCTCTCAACTTTAAAAAAATATTTTTATTCTTTTTAATTATGTGCATGTGTGTGGGGTGGAGGGGATATGTTCATGTGAGTAAAGGTGCCCGAAGAGGCCAAAGGTGTCAGATCCCCTAGAGCTGGAGTTACAGGCAGCTGTGAGTCACCTGATGTGGGTGCTGGGAATCTAACTCAGGTCCTCTGGAAGAGCAGCACATACTCTGAACTATTGAACTACCTCTTCAGCTCCTTCCCTCTCTCTGCTTTTCAAAACGGGATCTCCTGTAATCCAGACTGGATCTCCTGTAATCCAGGCTGGCTTCAAACTCACTGTGCAGCCAAGGGAGGCTCTGAATTCCCGATTCTCCGGACTTTAACTCCTGAGTGTTGGGATAAAGACATGCACTAAATTTGCTAGGTTTATGTGGTGCTAGGGTAGCACCCAGGGCTTTCTGCAAGCTAGGCAAGCACTCTACAACTGAACTACATCCTAACCCTCTATTCTCTTCTTTCTCTTCCTTCCTCCCTCCTTCCCTATCTCTCTTCCTCCTTTGCCTCCTCCCTCCCTCCCTCCCTCCCTTCCTTCCTTCCTTCTTTCCTTCCTCCTATAAATTGCTAGGAGAAGTCCTTGCGGGAGCTAGGGAAATCCCCAGGGAAGAGCAGCAAATGGTTTCCGGTAACTGAGCATATCTGAAAGATGTTTTCTGCCTGAATGTTTTTCTCTTTGGCGTTCCCACCTACATTGCTTGTTGGCTTTTATTACAGATCGTAAGAGTGGCTTATTTCCCCACCCTTCTCCAATAATATGAACTCTTTAACCACAATTGTTCTTCATAGTTTCAGTTCCCATAAGCCAGAACATTTAAGAGCTGGAAAGAGTTTTAGATCACTTGATCCTGCTCCGTATCTTCGACCAGATAAAATATTTTTCCGTCTAACCAAGGGAGCATCAAATGTCCAGAATGACTGAGAGTTAGTCAAGGTTCCGTAGCCTCTGAGTCTCCTCATGTGTGCTGATTCCATTCTTACCGTGTGGTCTTTTCAAGTGGGTGATGCAGGCTCTTCCAAAAAATAGCAATGAAAGTCAAAAGGAGTCAACTGTGTGATCATTGGTTGTTTTCTTTTTGTCACATGTCATAAGTCCTCCTAGTCCTCACCATATTTTGATGCATTATTTATGAGAGCCATCTGGTCACAGGTTCCCAGAAAGAACTCTGGAATTTTAAAATGTGTGTTTGATTTTCACAGGAAACATGCTTCATGGCTGTGATCTGCTAGAATATCTGCTTGTCAACCAGTGATGGCACAATGAGACTTCCTTTTGTTTGTTTATTTTATTTTAGGTTTTGAGACGGGATCTCTCTATGTAGTCCTGGCTGTCCTGAAACTTGCTATGTAGACCAGGCTGACCTCAAATCCGCAGAGATCTACCTGCCTCTGATTCCCAAATGCTGAGATTAAAGGCATGTGCCAACTTCTCACTCTAGCCCAGGCTATATAAGAAAGGCAAGTCTCAAACCCACCATCTCTGTCTCCACTTCTCAAATGATGGGATTACAGGGGTGTGCCACCAGGTCAGCTACTGCTGCCTCCTCCTCTTCTTCCTCTCCCTCCTCTACTCTTCTTTAATTGTGTGTGTGTGTGTGTGTGTGTGTGTGTGTGTGTGTGTATGTGTGTATGTGTGTATATGTGTGTGTGCACTCATGAGTGTGTGCAGTGATTGTGTGTGTGTGCATGTAGATGGGCACAGGTGTAGATTTTTTTTTTTTTTTTGTCTTTTAGACAGGGCCACTCACACCTGTCCTGAAATTCACCAAGTAGGCTAGGTTAGTTAGCAAGCCAGCCCCAGAAACCCACCCATCTCAGCCTCTCCAATGCTGAGATTATAAGACACATCACCAGGCCAGGCTGGGAGCTTGAACTCAAGTCCTCTTGCTTATAAGGCAAACACTTTACCAACTGAGTAATCCCCCCCTGCCATTTTTACTTTTTTAAACAACTGAGATATTACTTTTGTATGCTAAAGTGCACAAACCTTTAGTCTATACCAGGCAACCGCCATTCAGATCTAAATACCCAAGCCTCTGGAGATCCTTTGTCCCTGTGGTAAATCAGCATCTTCCAAGGGTAACTCCATTTTGACTTCTATCGCCACTTGCTTGGTTTTGAACTCCATGTTAGCAGCACACACACAGTATGTAGTGGTCTGTGTCTGTCTTCTTTTACTCAACATTATGCCTGGGAGATGATTAACTGTATTCTAAAAAGGCAGCTCACCTTCTGGCCCACGTCCTCAGGGAATCTCTTGAAACCAGGTTCAAAAATATGCCAACTGAACCAGGTGGTGGTGGCGCATGCCTTTAATCCCAGCGCTTGCGAGGCAGAGGCAGAGGCAGAGGCAGGCGAATCTCAGTGAGTTCGAGGCCAGCCTGGTCTACAAAGTGAGTTCCATGATAGCCAAGACTGTTATACAGAGAAACCCTGTCTTGAAAAAAACAAAAACAAAAACAAAAAAAAAAACAAACAAAAACGCTGGCTGGACACAGTGCTGTGTAGTCTTTTATAAAAGGCAGTTAAGAACGTTTCCCCCTACTAGACTCAAATAACGTGTATGCTTCTGGCTGGCTCTTTCTACTCTTGCCCCATCAGCTTTTCTCTGCTTTTAAATGGGCTCTGATGTCTCCAGGTATTATTTTTTTCCCCTCTTGTTAATGGATAAATAGCTTGAGTCATTTCCCCCACGTACTTCTATCCAGCCTTCCTACCAGCGCTCCACAATCGTCAGTGTAAAAGCTGGAAATGGCCCCAAGCTATCATCTAAGAAGCCTTCTGTCATCAGCAAGAAAAGCATTCCTGGGCCCTATTTTCAGGCTCACAGACGCTGGCTGAGCACAAATAAGCTTTCATGCGTTTTGCCAGGTATTATGGAGGACGACAAAAATAAAGCAGTCACGCATGGCTTCTGTGTTTCTGCACTTCCAGTCCAGCAAAGAAACAAGGTCACACAGAAAGAGCATAACGTGGCATGCAGACAGGCAGGGGAGGGGGGCTACTGGGGAAGGCAGGTTGAGGGGGTGAGAAGGCCACAAGATATGGTGGAGGGGGAGTGTAATCAGTGTGCGTTATGTGCCTGTATGAGGTGATCAAGGAATAAGTTAAAGAGTTAAGGGGACTGGGGGGGGGGTGACTCAACAATGCAGAGTGTTTGCTGCTTTTGGAGAGGGCTTGAGTTTGGATCCCAGCACCTGTGTCCGTGTGCAACTGCCTGTAACTTCAGCTGTAGGGGGTTCAGTATGTGGAAGTCTTTCGGCTTCCACAGACATCTGCACACATATGCGAAGACGCACACACATCAATACATACATAAACAAAAGTCTTCATTTTTTTAAATGGGGCTGGAGAGATGGCTTACTGGTTAAGATCACTTGCTGTTGTTCTTACAGAGGACTTGGGTTCTCAATTCCCAGCAACCACGTGGCTGCTCACAAATTCCTGCACCTTCACAGTTCCAGGGGACCCAATGCCGCCTTCTGACCTCTTCAGGCTGCTCCATGTATGCAATGCACACAAACTCACACAAGCACACACACACAAACACACACACACACACACACACACACACACACAAATAAATACATTCTAATGGGCTAATTGGGGAGCCGTCCCTCCAGTCCCTAGGATTTTTTTTTTTAATTTAATTTTCTTGATTGTTGACAGTGGGAGGTACAGTGTGAATTCCCAGCCTGCCATATGCTAGGAACAGAACTCTCGAATCTCAACTTGATATACAGGACAAAATACAGAAATATAAGTTTAGAAATAAATACATGAAAATTATAAATCTGATTATAAATCCTATCTTATTCAAATGATAATTACCTTTTTCTTTCTGCTACCAAAGCTTTAAATAGGACCAATGTGATCAAATTAGAAACAGCCTGTGGTACTGACAGCTGAATTAGCACCTCATGAATGTTATTAACATGGGCTGTACTGAAATACCAATAAATTTATTCAGAAATACCCAAGTAACCCAATGATCTGCTAGTGACCACAGTGTTTAAAATGTTTCTCAGAAGATGACTATGTGGAAACAGACTAATGCACGTCAGTAGGATAGAAAGAGCTACGTTTCCATAGTTACACTAAAACATAACAAGCACCAAGGGGAAATGTCTTTTGGTGGTTGATAAGCAAAAGGGAAGTGAGTCTTGTGCTACAGTGTTAGGAACGTTTTTCAGAAAATTTTATTACATTTATGTATTTTGTGGATTTATGATGGCTATCAGTGTGTGTGTGTGTGTGTGTGTGTGTGTGTGTGTGTGTGTGTGTGTGTAGGTCAGAGACAGCTTTCAGCAGTCAGTTATCTCTTTCCACCATATGGGTCTCATGGTCTGCAACTCAGGTCTTCAGGCTTGGCAGCAAGTACCTTTACTCAATGAGCCATCTCACTGGCCAAAAGAGTGTTTTTAAACATTAGCTCAAGAATAACAGTTTGAGATCCCCTAGCATCCTACCATCCCTGCTCAAATATGAGTGTCTGTGGGAAGATCACATGTACAGTGACTGCTGAGACTTGATGTTTACATCATGCAATGCAGAGCCCCTCTATTTGTGGTTTGAGTCTGTTATTTATAGTGTTAATACTGAAATAAAATTCAGTAAAATCCAAGCAAGGGAAGGAGGATCTGTCTTAGCCTCATATTATATTATACCTGTTCCTAACTTGAAAAAAATTTCTAGTCATATCAAATTAGATCTACAGACCTGTGTCCACTTGTGTCTTCAGGCATTGGGTATCAGGGAAGTGTTTGTCGAATCAATTGCTTAGTGGACAATATACAGTAGATTACTTTGAAGAAAGCATAGCAGTGGTTAAACTATTGCCTTGATTCTAGTATGTGAAGAACATGAGGTAAGGAGGCCGCCTGGAGCTCAGTGCCCATTCTTAGATTCTTGCATGCTGTGGACTTGGGTAATCTGTGACTACCCCGGGCCCCAGTTTCCTCATCACTTGCTCTATTTTGGGTCAAACTGCACTGATGCTGCCTGGACATGCTGCATGATTTCCCAATTCAGTATCCTTGTCTTTATAGCTACCTATCTAATATGATCTTCCGGCCTGAGATATAGCTCAGCTGGTAGATGCATGTCTAGCCAGCACAAAGCCCTGGCCCTGTCTCGAAAGAAAAGAAAAGGGCAGCATTTTTTTTTTTTAATTTTCAAATGTCTATTATGTAGCAGCAAATAAAAAAACCTCATCACTGTACACATCCATCACACTTAGCTCCGTTTTAGTACGCCATACAATGTGTACCTACCGAACAGATGGAGATCAACAAGCAGAGAGGTGACTGAACTTGCACAAGTCCCTGAATTTTCTTTGCTTTTTTGTTTTTTTTCTTTCACTTTTCATCTATTCACGTTGCCATCCCAGAGCTATTTTTAGCAAGGGCTATTGTATAAAATGCAGTGTAATTAAGAAAAGCCAGTTGGGGACTTTCGTTGTTGTTGTTGTCTTTGAGACTTCTAATTCAGAGTTGTGCAGGGTGCCTGGTTTTTGGAACGAAGCCAGCACCCTGAGAATAATCTGAATCATAAACATTAGGCTAAGCCAAGACACAGTTACAAAAGCTGAATTAGAGGTCCTTTTCATTGACAGTCTTTAAAATGAAGATAAAGTTCTAAATAATATTTTCCCTCACTTTGTGTGAAACAAAATGAAAATCTGAGTCTCATCCCCAGGGACTTGAGGGGTACATTTGCTTCCACACTGTATAAGAGGAACCTTGCTTGCTTACCCTTATGAAAACCACACTAAATACTTTATTTATTCCTTTCTTTCTTCCCCGCCACTTCCTTTCTTTCTTAGCCCCATCTCCAACCCCCTCCCTTTTTTTTCCTTGATGGAAATCATAAGTAAGATGGAACACATTGCCACATTTTTTAACAGCAGTATTGAAAGAATGTAAGGGACTGGAAGAAAGAAGAATGTAAGGGACTGGATCCAAGGAGCCTAGCCCAAACCAAATCCTTTGGACCACAAAGCCAGACTGGTTTTCCCTATTTCTCAAAATAGCTGGGACAGACTGCATACTAAAGCTCCACTCTTCTTTGTGCCCTGTAACCATTGCCACAAATGCAGGAAATTCTTCACTTTCCAGGTCAAATTCACACCATCCTCTGGTCCTTTTATGTAGGGAAACAGTTATTTGCATTATATAGCTAAGGGACAATAGTGTATGCGACTCCTCAGTTCCCAGTGCTACATGGGGAAGATTTAAATGTGTTGATGACAGTGGATTTAGTGAGTGAATTTCCATTAAACTGCTTAATCTCTCTCTCTCTCTCTCTCTCTCTCTCTCTCTCTCTCTCTCTCTCT
>CABHPP010124915.1:8063-23095 GCA_902168425.1 Peromyscus attwateri | reverse complement strand
CTCTCTCTCTCTCTCTCTCTCTCTCTCTCTCTCTCTCTCTCTCTCTCGATGTTTTCGTGTAGCCCAGTCTGGCCTCAGACTATGCAGCTGTGGATAACCCTGAACTTCTGATCCTTTAGCCTCCATTGAAATTACAGATGTGCACCATCAAGCTTGATATTATGCAGTGTTGAGCATCTAACCTAAGGCTTCTGCATGCTAGGCAAGCACTCTACCAACTGAGCTACATCCTTAGCCACACCTAAGCCCAATTTTAATCTTAATCTATAGAAAAGTTCAATGAATGTCAAGTCATCAAAGTAAGTCATTTCAATTGGCCAAGCACCAAGGAAGTCCAGCACGATGCCTCAGGGTGTATAATTTCGGCATGCAGGAGGCTAAGGCAGGAGGATTGAAAGTTCAAGATCGGCCTCGACTACTTAGGAAGATGGTATCTCCAACACAGAAACAAGCAAAAAAGAACCCTAAATAAACTTATATAGGGAAAGGTTTGTTTTGTTTGGTTTTTTAAATTCTAGAATCTAAAATTAAGGTCATTTTGAGGCCTCAATTTTACCTAATTATCCTGAAATAGAGCCCCAAGTTATACGATGAAACCCACTTAATAGATAATGAGACAATGGTTGACTGAGCTGGTTTTGGGGTGGTCAGGAAAACCATATTACTGAACTGTTAGCCGCTGGCTTGTGACATTTACAAGAAGCCCCACAATTCACCCACAAGTACTGTAGACAGGATTTTACTTTAAAATTTAAAAAAAATCCTCCTTTAAGTTTTCACAGTGGAAAAAAAAAATGATTATATGTATGTAGGAATGGAGAGGACTGTGGAACAGTTCCTCTCCTGGGCTGGCTTCAAGCGGATACACAGTGTTTACAAAATGTTCCAGAAGTTCAGATAAGCCTTTCTAATGGCAGCACATTAAGGTTATCATAACCCATGTGTGGGGCCTCAGGGATAACTTTCAGTATATCAGCATGGCCCACATGGTGCCAGTTATTATTTCAATTTCATGTCAGAATCAAAACTGTGAGAACACACACACACACACACACACTGAAATTTAGTAAGTCATCTGTGGCCTAAGAAATGAGGCCCCTTTAGAAAAAAGCAAAACCAAACCCAACAGTGGTTAACACGTTTAGAAGAACTAAGCTTTCTGAACACTATGGCAGCTGCTTAATTCATTTGCTGATGTGGTTCAAGGATGTAGGTATTTACAGTAAATTTATATGCATATAGTATTTTTACTTACTCTTTGGGCATTTCACATAAATTTTTAAAAAGAGTTTCTGCGCGTCCCCAATGATTTTTTATCATCCTTAATGAAAAATGAAAAGTACTGTGGTAATTTCCAAGAGGTAGCACACACCTGTTTTCTAGAGGTGGGTTTCAGTAGTTGAAGGGGTAAGTCTTGCTGGCAGAGGTATGCCTGAGAGAGTAGCTTTCAGGTGTTGGGTCTCTCCTTCCATCTCCTGAGTTTGGGGGAACTGAACCGAGGGTGTCAGTTAGCGGCAGTCACCTTTACCCACCAAGTCTTCTTGTCTGCACTAGAGTAGAATTCTGGAGGCCATAATTTTATTTCTTTTCCTTTTTTAGCCAGAGTGATAGTGTCTTACCGTGTAGCTCAGGCTGGCCTCCAACTCCTGCCTCCGCTTCTTAAATGGTGGAATTACAGGCACATGCTACCACTTCCACTTTGCCTCTCTTCCCTCCTTCCTTCTTTCCTTCTTTATATCCTTTTTTAAAATTCTTTGACAGTTTTGTACGTGTGTACATTGTGTCTTGATCATATCTACCTCAACTCTTTCTCACATCCTGTGGATTAGAAGCAACACATTTTGGGTATGGTGACACATGGCTGTAACCCCAGCAATCAAGAGGTGGAGATAGGAGAATCAGCTCTTCAAGGCCAACCTTAGCTACATCAGGAGTTCAAGGCCAGCTTGGGCCTTGAGACTTGAGACTCTGTCTCAAAAATCAGAACAAAAAGACTGGGTGGTCGGGAGGGGGAGAAAGTGTTGTGGAATATTATTTTAAGATACATTCGTTTATGCTGTGGAATATTTGTTTAATGATACAAAGATGTTGCTGGGCGGTGGTGGCTCACGCCTTTAATCCCAGCACTCGGGAGGCAGAGCCAGGCGGATCTCTGTGAGTTCGAGGCCAGCCTGGTCTACAGAGGGAGGTCCAGGACAGGCACTGAAACTACACAGAGAAACCCTGTCTTGAAAAACAAGCAAATGAAACAAAAAATGCAAAGGTGTCTATTCCTTTTGTTTGTTTGGTTTTGGTTTTTTGTTTTTTTTCCGAGACAGGGTTTTTCCGTGTAGTTTTGGTGCCTGTCCTGGATCTCATTCTGTAGACCAGGCTGGCTTTGAACTCACAGAGATCCGCCTGCCTCTGCCTCCCGAGTGCTGGGATTAATGGCGTGCACCACCAACGCCCGGCTGTCGCGTTCTTTTATGTTGCATTTGTTTAACTCTGTAAAGCTGTGCTACTTTGCCTGTCCAAAACACCTATTGGTTTAGTAAAGAGCTGAATGGCTAATAGCTAGGCAGGAGAGAGAGAGAAATAGGCAGGGCTGGCAGGCAGAGAGAATAAATAGGAGAAGAAATCTAGAGAAGAGAGAAGGAGCGAGAAAAGAAGGAGAGGAGGATGCCCAGGGCCAGCCACCTAGCCACACAGCCAGCCACAGAGTAAGAAGGAAAGAAAGATATATAGAATAAAAAAAAAAAAGGTAAAAAAAGCCCAGAGACAAAATGTAGTTAAAGAGAAACAGGATAATTTAAGTTAGACAAGCTGACTAGAAGCAAGCCAAGCTAAAGCTGGGCATTCATAAGTAAGAATAAGTCTCTGTGTATTTATTTGGGAGCTGGGTGGCAGGCAGGTCCCCAAAGAGTAAAATAAAATTAAAAAAAAAAACAAAAAACAACCAACTACAAGAAAGTTTATGGAAGAATTGGTAACAGCCACTATAGTCCTCACACTGAGAAATTTACGGCCTTTGAGTAACTGGACCAGAAGCTGACGTGGGTAAACAAGGATGTGGTGGGGCCTGGAGAGATCTGTATGTGCTATGGTTTGTGGGAGATGCCTTGCAGAAGACGTGGCTCCTGTCACAGCTGCCACTTTGACTTGTGAAATAAAGATTCTTGGCGTCGAGGATTTGTTGCAGATGTTACACAGTTGTGGACAGAGATCTATGAAGAACAGAAGAGACGCTAGTGATTTATGCTTTGAGCAAGGACTGCGCCTCTGTACCATTGCTTCTAGCTTACAGTTCCCAGGAAGTTTTTGTGTGTGGGGGCGTAGAAGAACCTTCCTATTTTTCTCTGGGGCCTGGTTCCACTCTTGGAAATGAGAAGCTACTGAGCCTTTTTTTTTTTTTTTTTTTTTCCACCTAAGAGCCATGCAGATGCCTCTAACAAACTTCTCACAAGGGCCTTTAAAAGAAAGGCCATGGTTGGGGGAGGGGAGACAGAGGATGGCTCTGCTGTTCTAGAAAACTTGGGGTTCAATTCTCAGAACCCATTTAATGGCTCACAACTACCATGTTACTCCAGTCCCAGGGGATCCGATACCCTTGTCTGGCCTCCTTGGGCACCACATGTGCAAGTGATGCACATACCTACAGGCAGGCAAACCACTCATACAAATGATATAACATTTTTTTAGATCTGTTACTTTAGAGGGAACAGACAATGGATTTGGTTTTATTTTTTTGCCTTGGGTAAGAATTTGATCGGAAGCCTGCAAGAAAGTAGCTCACAGTGGGGCTTGGTGGTGCATGCCTTTAATCTCAGAATTTGGCAGGTGGATTTCTGTGAGTTAGAGGCCAGCCTGGTCTACAAAGCGAGTTTCAGGACAGAGAAACCTGTCTCAAAAAACAAAAACAAAAACAAACAAACAAAAAGAAAGAAAGAAGCTCACGAAAATGACCTTTGATTTTCTGTTAACTTTCTCCCTTGCATTCCAAACACAACTCGAACTACATCTTAACCTGTGTCCTCCTTTAAGACTATAATCAAACTACAAAGGTCTGAAGGACTTCACAGATCCTGCATTGCATTGCTTGTATTCATCTTGTGAATAGTTATCCCAGTTCTTAAGTACATAGTTTATAACAACCCAAGGATTTAGATAGAATGGCTGTTAATTATCATCACCACCAGAAGCATTCAGATGTCTAAATATATTCTCACAAATAGGCATGTGCAAAGGAAATTCCATGGACGTTCCTTTTCCTCAATCAACCAGCAACAACCTTGACATAAGACAATTGGCTTATTGCATAGATTTCCTGCCTCCTGTGCTTGCTCCTAGTCCCTCTCAACCCAGAAACCCCAAGAGATTGCACAGAGCTACATACCTTACCGATATATGATACTACGTAAATGATGCTCAAATGTCATTTCCTTAGTCTTCATAACTCTCAGATTACAACGATGAAATTGTTTATTTGGACAGCTACTCGCCCTTCTCCCAGTTTTCTCTGGAACTGTAGAGTCTGAAGGAGTTTACTTTAATAAAAGCAAGGCTCATTCAACATAAAAGCTCAGACTGCTTCAATTTTGACTCATCTTAAAAAAAAAATCAGTAATCTGCTGAAGACCTTCAAGTTACACAGAGTGTTCTTTCTCCAATCCCTCCCCCTCCTTTTTTTTTTTCCCCCTTCGCTGGCCTTTCTGGCCACAACAGAAACAACTGTTACAACCACATAGTAAGGTTTTGCAACAAAATGGCCTTGAAACAGAATTCTGCTCAGCTGGAAAGTTGGGCAATCAAATGGAATAAAAGAAAACTTGCCTCCTATCATTCATGTGTTGCTTTTTTTTTTTTTTTTTGACAGGGTTTCATGCAACCCAGGCCAGCTTATGTTGGCTGGGCCCTGACCTCCTGATTTTACTGCCCCTTCCTCCCCAATGCTGGGATTAGAGGTATGTGCCCCTGCCAAGATTCATCTTTATTTCTTTTTTTTTGTTGTTGTTTTGCTTTGTTTTGTTTTTCAAGGCAGGGTTTCTCTGTGAAGCCCTGGCTGTCTCGGAACTTGCTCTGTAGACTAGGCTGGCCTTGAACTCAGAGATCCTCCTGCCTCTGCCTCCTGAGTGCTAGGATTAAAGATGTGCTCATCTTTCTTTCTTCCTTTCTTTCTTCCTTCCTTCCTTCCTTCCTTTCTTTCTTTCTTTCAGATTTATTTATTTATTTTGTATACAGCATGTATGACTGCAGGCCAGAAGAGGGCACCAGATCTCATTACAGATGGTTGTGAACCACCATGTGGTTGCTGGGAATTGAACTCAGGACCTCTGGAAGAGCAGTCAGTGCTCCCAACCTCTGAGCCATCTCTCCAGCCCCTCATCTTTATTTCTAAAATAACCCAAATATGCTTAAACTTCCCCGGGACTTTGGAATCCCCTACTTATCATCACTACACGACTATTTTACACTATTATAGTTCAGTAAGAATAAACTACAGTCTCTAAGTATGATGATTTGTCAGACTGATTGTGTTCATAGGTAGGACTCATTACCATCCTAAACTTCTGTTTCTCCTTAAATGTGTGCATTAATAAAAGGATTCAAAGAGCAGGGCCATCCAGAGGGCTCAGCAGGTAAAGATGCTTGCCTTTGAGTCTGATAACAAATGGATTCCCACAAGTTGTCCCCTGACCTCCACATGCACATTATTTGTGCCCACTCATTCCCACACACAAATAATTTTAAATGCCATAGAGAGGCTGGCTGTGGTGGCATTTGCCTTTAATCCGAGCACTCAATCGGCAGAGGCAGGCAGATCTCTGAGTTTTAGGCTGGCCTAGTCTGCATAGTAAGTTCCAGGCCACCCAGGGCTACATAGTAAAACCCTGTCTCCAAAACACAAACCAAAAACCAAACAACCCCTCAAACAAATGGGGGTGAGGTGGAGGTGGGCATGGGCTGGAGAGATGACTCATCTCTAGGTAAGGTACTTGCCACCAAGCCTGACAATCTGAGTTCGATTCCCAGGTCCCACGTGGTAGAGAAGTGGTAAGTGTCCCCTGACCTCTACATGTGTGTTGCAGCACACACACACACACACACACACACACACACACACACGCACACGCACACGCACACGCACACGCACATGCACATACAAACATACATTCACACATACACATGATTAGCATAATATAACAATTTATTTTTAAGGACAAAAGTAGAAAGACCAAGAGTTGGAAGCGAGTCTGGGTTACACAATGAAACCTGTTTTAAACAACTGAAACAAAAAAGTGAAATAAAATGACATGAAAACATCCCCGCCAAGAACCCTCCCACAGCTGTGACAGTGTCTAGCCCTAATTTGCAGTTTCACTATTGGCCATGCTCACTTCCCTTACTTTTATTTTTAGCTCATTCTTCAGATCTGTTTCTCTCTCTCTGAAAGTCAAGCAAAGCCAACAGATACATATTTTTACATATGCCTTTGGATAAAAACACGAATATTGACTCTCCTTCTGTACTAGTTTGCTGTCCGTTGCTGGGATTGGAGGTATGTGCCCCTGCCAAGACTCATCTTTATTTCTTTTTTTTTTGTTTTGTTGTGAGTTCCAAGACAAAAAGCAATTTGAGGAGGAAAGGTTTTTATAGATTATAGTCAATAATGAAGAGAAGTCAAGGCATGAACTGCAGATGGGAACTGAAGCAGAGACCAGGGAGGAGAGCTACTTACAGGCTTCTCCCCATGGCTTGCTCAGATTCCTTTCTCTCTCTTCCTTCCTTCCTTCCTTCCTTCCTTCCTTCCTTCCTTCCTTCCTTCCTTCCTTCCTTCTTTCCTTTCTCTCTCTCTCTCTCTCTCTCTCTCTCTCTCTCTCTCTCTCTCTCTCTCTCTCTTCTTTCTGTTCTGGTGGAAGCTCCACCTCAGCCCCTGGCACCCATATACTCAAAGAGTCTGGAATGTTCTGGTGAAAGGTCCACCTCAACTCCTCTCCCCCATCTCTTTCCCCAAACCCACCCCCTCAAAGCCTGCCAAACGGCTCCTCTCCCAGAGATGCTCAAGACCACTCCCATAGGGTATTTAAACTGTATCCTAGAAAACAGACACGTGGTTTTCCGGTCTCTTGTCCCTGTCTCCTCTCTGTAGCTGGAGGAGTGGCCAGTGGCCAGGAATTCCAACAGTATGTGTTCATGCCTGTGGTTAAAGGACAAACTTGGGTTGTTGCTCTTTAGGTACCTTTGACATTTTGTTTGAGTCATAGACTCCATTGCCATGGACCTTCACTAGCTAGCTGCATGGAACTTGGTAGGAATGAAAATAGAGAATGAAAATATGGTATACAACAAATCAGCTGGTTGTGTTTGGAATGTCTTGATTCCACAAAACATCAAATTCTGACCAAGGCTTTGGGATCAGAGGAAATGATTATGGTAACTGTCAGCTTACTGCTTCCTGATAAAAAGATAAAGTTAAGAATGCTTTGCTCTTTATCTCCCCATCCCCACTTGGGTTTTTGAGACTAGGTCTCACTCTGTAGCCCAGGCTGGCTTGAGACTCACTATCCAGCCCAGGCTAGCCCTGAACTACTGACATTCTGCCTACTTCTGTCTCCCATTGCTGGAATTACATGCACAAAGCACCACAGCCAGCAAAAATGCTTTGCTTTTTTATGTAGATAATGAGCTGTCAAATTCATCAAACAAAATATAATCATGGGTGTGGCTTGCAGCTCAGTTGGCAGCATGCTTGAATAACATGTGCAAAGCCTTGGGTCGCAGTCAAAGAACTACAGAAAACTGAGTGTGATGTCACATGTCTGTCATTCACATGGAAGGCAGACGTAGGAGGGTCAGAAAATCAAGGTTATCCTCAGCTACACAGCAAGTTTGAGGCACAAGCCTGGGATACATAAAACCCTGTCTCAAAAAAGAAAGAAAGAACAAAACCTGTCAAATACATAGAAAAGTAAAAACAAAAATGAACAACAACAAAAACCATCATGTATTCCCATACACTTGAAAAATCTTTTTCTTTTCTTTCTTTCCTCTTTTCTTTTTTTCTTTTTTTTTTCTTTTTTTTTTTTGAGAAAGGTCTCACTATGTAGCTCTGGCTGTTCTGGAACTCACTGTGTCGACCAGGTTGGCCTCGAACTCACAGGTCCACCTGCTTCTATCTCCCAAGTGCTAGTGCTAGGATTAAAGGTGTGCACCACTGTGCCCACTTGATTTGGTAAATCTTCTGATGTTATGTTTGCTTGGTTTCTTTTTAGAAAAGCAACACATTGCTATAGTTAAAGCCCTACTTGCTTCTGTTTTTCTGCTCCTTCTTAGAGGTACCCTCTCCTGAAGTTGGTGTGTAGCCTGTTATTTTAGAAATGTGTCCATGTCCCAGGTTCAATTCCCAGCAACCACATGGTGGTTTACAACCATCTATAATGAGATCTGGTGCTCTCTTCTGGCCTGCAGGCAGAACATTGTATACATAATAAATAAATAAATCTTTAAAAAAATTTCAAAAAAAAAAAAAAAGAAATGTGTCCATGTTGCTAAATGTCAGCAGATTTCACTAAATTTAGTAATTGTACAGTGTTGCCTTTGTCCAGTCACCCCATGTTCTCCCTCTAACTGGCATTTGGGTTTTGTTCTGCAGTCACTACTGTGAACAGTACACCAGTGAACATTCTAGTATTGAGTTTCTCCAAGTAGGGGGGCTCTTAATCTCTCTCTCTCTCCTCTTTGTGTGTGTGTGTGTGTGTGTGTGTGTGTGTGTGTGTGTGTGTACTCACTCATGTGTGCATATGTGAAGGCAAGAAGTTGACACTAGATGTCTTCTTCAATTGCAAGTCTCTTATTAAACCTAGAGCTTATCATTTTGGTGAAGCTGACTGGCTAGAAAACCCTCCAAGATTTGTTTGCTTGTTTGTTTGTTTGTTTTATTGTTTTTTGTGTGTGTGGGGGGGCGTTCGAGACAGGGTTTCTCTGTGGAGCCTTGGCTATCTAGTAACTTGGTCTGTAGACCAGGTTGGCCTGGAACTCACAGAGATCCACCTGCCTCTGCCTCCCAAGTGCTGGGATTAAAGGCGCGCGCCACCACGCCCAGCTACATCAGACTTTTATGCGGGTGCTGGGGATCCAAATTGAGACCCTCATATAGCAGGCATTTTCCCCACTGAGCCATCCCCCTAGCCTCTGGTTTTCACACTTTCAGTACCCAAGAGTGAGACATTACTTCACATTTAGATCCCATCCATGCAGATCACACTGCTTGGCATGTAGCCTCTGAGATAGATTTTTGTCAGGATTTTTCTTTTGAGGTGTTAGAAATAATCTCAGTGTCAACACATATAAACAAAATGAAAGTATCTCATCGAGACAATTCTTTTTTTTTTTTTTTTTTTTTTTTGGTTTTTTGAGGAAGGGTTTTTTTTTGTAGCTTTGCGCCATTCCTGGAACTCACTTGGTAGCCCAGGCTGGCCTCGAACTCACAGAGATCCGCCTGGCTCTGCCTCCCGAGTGCTGGGATTAAAGGCGTGCGCCACCACCGCCCGGCTGAGACAATTCTTTTTGTAAAAAGAGTGTGCTAGAACCCAAACCTGTCTAGCAACGCACCAGGGCTAACATGGCTTCTGTCGTTTATCCCTGATGTAGGTGGTAACTGTATGTCATCCCTTTGGTTGGGGCTTGACTTCACAATTTAATGTGATTGTTGATTGACGCAAAGGTTACAAAATCTGTTTCTCACAAGGACAGGGTCTCACTATGTAGAACTGTTCAGGAACTTGCTATGTAGACCAAGCTGGCCTCAAATTCACAGAGATCCATCTGCCCCTGCCTTCCAAGTGCTGAGATGAAAAGCATGTGCTACCATGCGCGTTCATGGATGTTTTTGTTTGGGGACAGGGTTTTACTATGTAGCTAGTAAAATGAGGTAGCTCGGACTTCAGTGTATAAGCCAGCATTGTGTAGCAGTTTCCTGGCCCATCCACCTTCGAGGGAAGCCTAAGACACTGGATGTTCTATGGAGACGTAAAACATTCCATCCTGAAGGGAAGCTAGTTAAGCTTAGGAAATAAACAACTCAAAGGCTTCAGAAAGTTCTTGAAACTTCCTTTCCCACCATATATAAGCAGTGAGGGCCGCTGAGAGACACTCTAAAGCTAAGCTGCCTAGAAGAGGCTCAGATCAGTCAAGCTACCTGGAAGCAGCAGAGACTAGCCTAGTATCCTAGAAGAGGCTCAGACCAACTGAGTGACACTAGAAAGGACACTTCCCAACCTGTTGAGCTGCCAGCAGGCTGTGCAGTGTGCTCCAGGCTTTCATAAGCTGCGCCCATGCTGGGGTGGACTTTGATGATGCGGCTATCTTTGGGTCCTTTCTGCTCTCCTAAATAACCCTTCACCCGTACTCTTGTGTGTAATCCCAATAAAATGTATCGGTTCATCAAGTTGGACTTTGGTGGTATCCTCAGCGGTTGGTTTTCTATCTGGGGTTGGTAGACGTTTGTTCACAACCCCCCAGGAGTAGTGTGACACAACACCCAGGCTGGCCTCCAACATGCAATCCTTCTGCCTCAGCTTCCCAAGTCCTGGGATTATAGGCATGGGCCGTTATTCCTGGCTTTGTATGCAGAATGTTGATTGAGAAGTTCCGCAGAAGAGGCACACATGCGCGTGAAAAGTGGCAAGAATGGGAAGGGGGCGGAGTCAGCCTACCGCCAATAGCAGATGGCCTCAGCTAACCCTGCAGAGACTGGCGTGATCCTTCAGATTACTGAGAACTGGAGAAGGGGATCAGGCCTTTCTATACCTACCTGCCAGTTACGGGATACAGTTGCAACCAGGAAGAGGACATGGCCTGGGGTGAGTAGCTTTTTCTTCCTAGAGAGTCCTGTAGAAGGACCTAGATAAAATCTGGTGGCTGCCAATACTCTTGGCAGCTGGCAGGATGAATACTTCGGTCCTAGAGAGAGAGAATTTAGATGGCATATCACGATTTTTAATATATATATACAGATGTAGAGATAAGTGTGTGGTGGTACGTATTCACACACATATAACAATTCATTGATCTGATATTTTCTGTTCTATTTCATTAAAAAAAAAGTCATGGTGACACATTCCTGTAGTCCTAGCAGTTGGGAGGCAGGAGGGTCAGAAGTTCAAGGCCAGGCTCAACTAGTGAGTCTGAGGCCAGACATGAGATCCTATCTGTAAGTAAATAAACAGAAAAAGGAAAAATAAACCAAAAATTCCCATACTGTAGTACCCCAAGACTTAACTTCTTGCTAGCTTCTCAACCAACAAAAAGACACATGTGTTCCCTGATAATCAGGTATCATTCAATTTCCAGTATTGCAGTATAGAAACCTCATCTTACAAAAATGAATCTGTTAGTCTTGCAATCCTTTCTCTAGCACCTATCAGCATGCATTGCAGATGATAGTTTAAAGTAAAATACAGGTGGGCAGGAGGAGGGATTTCTATGCCCAGAGACATGACAGTTTTGGTTTTGTTGGCTTCTCCAGTAGAGATCCATTGGCCCAGGGATCATGGGGCCTGAGCTCACTATCTGTCGGATAACTTGGGGAAATTTACTTTAGTTTTCTGAGCTCAATTTCTTCCTGCCAAAACTAAGGGGGTTTTGTTTGTTTGTTTGTTTTTTTCCTATTTATCAGTCTTGCTTCAAAGAGAGAATGGACCTGCGTTCTCAGGCCTAATGGGTATACGTGGAATGTAGAGAGCTAAGCACTCTAGATCTGAGAAGTGGAACCCGGCTCTAATTCTTTTCACACAGTTGCATGTCTATGACTTCAGCGAAGTCCTGGGTGGGCAAATGGTGACTGTCTTAAAGTTGAATTTGTCATTGGTTACTCTCTGAGATTTATTTCTGCATGAAAGTTCTATGCTCTGGAGTAGAGAAACAAGAAATCAACTGATGTGGGTTAGATGATGGATTTGAAATACATTTTCTGTTGCCTGCTCACCTTGATTGTCCTGGAACATAATCTACTGTCCACTGCTATAGAAGTTACTTAAACTCCAGTGTTGAGGTTGTCCTTTGTGAAGAGCAGTGTGCGTGTGTGTGTGTGTGTGTGTGTGTGTGTGTGTGTGTGTGTTGTGTGTGACAGTGGTTGACTTCTGATCTCTTTCTCAATTGCCCTCCACCTTATTTTTCTGAAGCAATCTCTCAGTGAACCTAAAGCTTATCGTCTAGCTTTTATGTGGGTCCTGGGGACTGAACTCAGGTCTTTGTTCTTGCGTGGCAAGCACTTTGCTGACTGAGCCAACTCCTCAGTCCCCACAAGCAGCATTTTTTTTTATTATCTTTAGTATTTCTTTTTAAAAGTTAAAAGGTGTGTGTGGGTTATATGTACGTAGGGGTGTATCTGCCATGGCACCTGTCCGGAGGCCAGAGAACAACCGTGTGGAGTTGGTTCTCTCCTTCCACAGTTACGTGTATCCCAGGGATCACATTCAGGATTTCAGGCTTGCCCAGCAGGCACTTACACCCACTGAACCATCTTGCCAGCCCTGTCATCAGCATTTTTCAGCTTGACTTTATGAGAGAATTTGAAATGGAGGAATACATTTCTTGTCTCTTTTCCTAGAGCCATTATCTACCCAATTCCCTTTTCATACATAAATATTAAATATTAGCTAAATGTGGCCGGTATCATCATAGATCTCGCCAGCCTAATGGGAAGCATTTCTGTGGCTGCTGTTCTTCATCTGTACTGTCTACTGCCTTCCAGACGGTATGACTTCCGTGCAGGCAGGTACATGGCAGTTGGACAGCACTGTCCTACAAACCATCTCTGAATACCTTCTTTTCTATCTAGTACCAATACTTTCAGATGAGAGATAACTCATATCAACTTCTCTCTCTCTGTTTTGTTTTTGTTTTTGTTTTTTGAGGCAAGGTTTCTTTGTGTAACAGGCCTGGCTGTCCTAGAACTCACTCTGTAGACCAGGTTGGCCTTGAACTCAGAGATTCGCCTGTTCTGCCTCCTGAGTGCTAGTATTAAAGGCATGTGCCACCACTGCCTGACCCAATTCTTTCTCTTTCCCTGTAAGCATAATTTTTTTTTTGAGACAGATTCTCATGTAGCCCAGGTGGGCCTCAAATTTGTTATATACCCAAGGATGATCCTGACTCTCTGATCCTCCTGACTCCACCTCCCAAATGCTGAGATTACAGGCAAGCACCACCATGCCTAGTTTCATGCAGTGCTGAGGAGTGAATCCAGGGTCTTGTGCAAGCTGGACAAGCATTCTACCAACTGAGGTACATCTCTAGCCCCTTAACATAATTTTAAGCTCTGTAAGTTATTATCATAGAGTATTAACTCCATAGGTATGATAATGTCTAAAGTCTATTAATTCAACAAAGTGACATTTATTAAATTACAGATGCTGTTAAAGCAATTACAACCAAATATGCAAGCTTGCAGGATTCTGAATGAAACACAGAGGAAGGCTGGGTACTGCTGGCAAACAGTTAGGTGATGCTCACACTTGAGAGCCTGAAACAACTTGGGGGTTATTTAGTTATCAGAAAAACTGATATACAGGGGGCTTTGGAGATCTTTCTAAGCTGAAATATCTATTATTAGCAGTCTGTTATTCTCCAAATCTTTTAAAACAGTTTATTGGGCTAGAGAGATGGCTCAGCAGTTGAGAGCACTGACTGCTCTTCCAGAGGACCAGTGTTCAATTCCCAGCACCCACAAAGCAGCTCACAACTGTCTGTAACTCCAAGATCTGACACTCTCACACAGACATACATGCAGGCAAAACACCACAGAACATAAAATAAAAATAACCTATTTTAAAGTGGTTTATTTTTATTTTTTATTTGTGTGTGTGTGTCTCTGTGCATTTGTGTCTGTGTGAGTGTATGCCACGTGTGTGCAGGTATCCATATAGGCTGGAAGAGGGTGTCGGATCCCTTGGAGCTGGGTTACAGGTCTTTGTTATAGCTGCCCAATGTCTGTGTTGGGAACTGAATTCAGACCGTCTTCAAGAACAGTTCATCTCAAGTCGGGCGGTGGTTGCGCACGCCTTTAATCCCAGCACTCGGGAGGCAGAGGCAGGTGGATCTCTGTGAGTTCGAGGCCAGCCTGGTCTCCCAAGTGAGTTCCAGGAAAGGCGCAAAGCTACACAGAGAAACCCTGTCTTGAAAAACAAAAAAAACAAAACAAAGAACAGTTCATCTCTGAGCCGTCTTTCCAGCCTCTATCCTCTAAATCTTGAATAAGCTAATTGTGGGAGTTTTTCCTTCTGGATGAATTTTGCTCTTGATACAACTGACCAGTGTCTTTGTACTCATGTGTGTGGAAAAGGGAATGAGGCCCTTCTTTTGGTTTTTTGATACAATGTTTCATTATGTGGCTTAGGTTTGCCTTCAAATCACAACCTTCCCGCCTCAGTTCCCTGAAAGATGGGATCACAGGCTTACGTCATAGGCTCAGCTTGACTGAAGTGCACTTACAGGTGGCAGAGGTTTAAATGCTTCCTGGCTGTCAAGAACCTTGTGCTGTCAGTGTGAGAGTGTTCTGAATGAGAGATGCTCCATCACCCTAGAGAGTGGCACTGGAGAAAGAGGGACGACCTTAATGCCTGGCACCCTGTTTTAGTTACTTTTTTTTTTTTTTTTTTTGGAGACAGAGTTTCTCTGTGTAGTTTTGGTGCCTGTCCTGGATCTCGCTCTGTAGACCAGGCTGGCCTCGAACTCACAGAGACCTGCCTGGCTCTGCTTCCCGAGTGCTGGGATCAAAGGCGTGCGCCGCCGCCACCACCGCCACCACCACCACCAAGCTAGTTACTTTTTTATTGCCATGCCAAAACACCATAGCCAAGGCAATTTATGAAAGAAAGTGTTTTACTTGGTTCATGGTTTCAGAGGGTCAGAGTCCATGACCATCATGGCTGAGAAGACGCAGTAGGCAGCAGGCATGTCTCTGAAGCAGCAGAGCTTACATCTGATCTACGAGAAAGAGAAAGAGAGAGAGAGAGAGAGAGAGAGAGAGAGAGAGAGAGAGAGAGAGAGAGAGA